>VYZR01080025.1:20053-32847 GCA_013400675.1 Oxylabes madagascariensis | reverse complement strand
TTTTTTTTTTTTTTTTTTTTTTTTTTTTTTTTTGGTAGAGAGAAATCTCTGTATTGCAGGGAGAAGGAGAAAACTGTGCATGCATTTTGCATGAACAGGTTATTTGAGAGCATGACAGCTATAATGAGAGAGAGATCATCTTGCTTGTGGCTGTACAGAGTGGAGGTCAGACAGCTCTGAATTAGCAGAGTCATTAATATTCTACTACAACATAAAGCTCGAAGGGACCTTCTAGGTCATCAAGCCAACCATGTCATATAATCCCATTTGAGAAGAGTGGGTGACATTGCAGGCTAAGGACTGGAGAAAATGCTTGTGGAGACAAAAAATGCCAGTCACTGGCTGAGTGAGGGGTTAACATGGAATAGGGATGAGGGATTTGTTAAGGGACTTCAGGGAATTACAAACCTGAGTGAGATACCTTGGAAGCTGCCAGTATTTTTACAATAACTTCTGTATTCCTTGCTGGTCTTGGGGAGGAGAAGCTGGACTCTCCATTAAGTATCTCCTGCTATCAAACTTCACAACAGGAAGGGATCCTGTGTGGATCAGTGCAAGATTCCAGGAACAGAGAAAAGAGAGATCTAACCCGCCTGCTCCTGGTGACCTCAGTTCTTCCTGGAGCTTCTCAGCACTGCAGAGATGCCCCTCTTTGGGGCTGTCTTTGAGTTGTGAGGGATGCATCACTGTGACTGTCCCTCAAGCATGGATGCAGGAGACAGGGCCACGGAGCAGGGAATGAAGCTTTTGTTCCTGGAAATCTCACTTGATTCACCTCTCTCTTTGCCTGAGCAGAATTTCAATTCCTCTCTCCCTTTGTTCTCATCCATGGAACGTGCTAAGGTAATTACATTTTTGTGTCTCACAGGGATGTTGTGAGGTTTCTCTAATATTTATCAAGTGTTTGAAGAAGATCTTATGAAGGTGGAGTGCAAGTACCAGGAGCTCCTAACAGTCTTGATGAAAACCTTCCTTGGAGCAATGTAGACAAATTCAAATTGGAGCCACGGCAAACATTTTTAACAGCAAAAATTAATTAACTGCTACAGCAGCTTCCCAAGGGAAGTGGTAGATTTTCCATTGCTCAAAATGTCTAAGTCCAAGCTGCCTGTGGTTTTGAAAGACAGGTCCTAGCTCAGCTGCAAGTTATTAACTCCACGCAGGAATCACTGGACGATGCAGACAATAGATGTGATGGTCCTGTGGACTTGCAAAAGTTTTATCCCTGTATTTATTTGCCTTCACTCTTTTTCCCCTTATTCTACCTGCTGTTATACCAACAGTGCACAGTCCTGTTTGTATTTATACATAGACCTCAGACATGAAATAGAGAAGTGGTTTGGGAAACCAGGCTCCTTCACGTCTGTGAAGTTGGAAAGAACACATCAAAACTGGTTTGATTCCACCTTCCACTTCTGCCTCCCTGTGATATCTGTGGGGGATTTTGTACAGATTTCTACCCCAGGGTCACCACTTTGTGACCAGTGGGCTGGATCTAGAAAATACGGGTTTGGCTATGGATAGCACCCAAGGATCAACAGTTCCAGGTGTTTGGGCACGTTTGGCTGTGAAGTCCTGGTGCAGGAAGTCAATGGACCTGGTGACAAAAGTGTCTTGGTCCCATAAATTACCCTCACCACCACTGCATGCACAAGACATTGCCAAAATCCACATGGGATTCTCTCTTTGTCTTTGTTCAAGAGCTTAGACTGTGATGCCTCAAAATCAAATAATATTGATGCAAAATATAAAAACCAACTTTTTTTCATTTTCAAATCAAAATGGTCCTCAAAGATCAAACGTGATTTGCTGCTTATGTCAAATTTCCAAAGAGAAGTTGCACCTCCAAAACTCTGCTTTCAAGAGAGGCATCCAAATAACCAACTGGTGGTCAGGGCCTTCCAATGGGATGGATGAAGTTAAGTTTTAGGGGAGGAAAGAAGGCATTGTGGAAACAACAGATAAGTTATCCTTATAAATATTTTAAAGGTGGTTATAAATGAACTATGATGAAACAGAGTTCAGAGGTGACCTTTGTGCCAGAAGGTGAGGAAAGAAGCAGTTCAACAAAAAAATCACATCTGAAAAATTAATTTGACAGTGCTGATGGAGTGACTGCTCTTGTAAATACAATTTTGTCGATTTTCAAAGAACCATTTGGTTTCCAGACACACTGTTCAACCCTGCGCCAACTGGCAGCTTTGGTGTTTAAAAATGGATTGTGTCGAGACGAGGTAATACCCAGAGGCAAATGTGCTGTTATGAAAGAGCTATACAGGTTTATATTGGAGTCAAAAAAGGGTTTTGTGACTCTCAGGGGGCAGGCAAAGGGCAATCTCAGATCTCATCAACACCCTGAGAGTTTGCAGAAGTCAACTTCTGTCTTATGGCTGCATGGGCTGGCTTTCAAAATGCATGAGCTTGGAGGATGGGATCTCATGTCCTTATTTCCATCATGTTCAGGCTGTATGGGCTTGGAGCAACCTGCTCTAGTGGAAGGTGTCCCTGCTCATGGCAAGGGGTTTGGAACTGGATGAGCTTTAAGGTCTTTTCCAACCCGAACCATTCTGTGATTCTCTGATCTATATTATGGGGGTGCTCAAACAATTTTGCTGAATTTAACCTGGGATCATTTCTAGCTGAAGAGATTTCCCAACCAAATAGATACCAACTAAAGGTGTTCTAAAGATGTTTTGTGCTCCTTGCTGCTGGGCAGCACAGAGAACAGAGGACCCCCGAGGCCTCACTCCACAAAACCATTTCAAAGCGAGGAGGGAACATGATGTTCTACCATCTGTGTGGAACAAAGCAGGGAGCTGCACTCAGCAGTTTCTCAAAGTCCCCTAACTCAGACTAAGCAGGAGAATTAGACCCAGTCCAGTTTAACATTTTCTAATGACAGAGAAGCATCTGCCCCTCCTGTGATGCATTATCAAACTTTAGAACACACATCACACACGAAGACATTTTATTTCCATTCCGAATTCCTCTTTGTGCTCCATATCATGAGATAATGCCAGGCTTTGTCCATGGAACACTGATGGGAATGGTGGGCGAAGGGCTGGGTTGGTAGATGTGCCAGCCAGGTTGATAGAGGGGCTGGGTATAACTTGATTCCTTGGCGTCTGTTCAGATCTCACCTATCTCTGGGCTCTTCCAGCATGGATCCTGGGATTATCCATGTTCTCTCTTTTCTTTGTCCACAGGCTTTTCCATTAGAGCCAAAGCCATCTTCATCCTTTCTCTCCTTGGCCTCCTTCCAGCCATTTCCCAGTTCCTCCTTGCATCTATGATTTCTTGTCTTGAGCAGGAAAAAAAAAAATTGGGTTTCATTAATTTTTGGTGGCATTTTTTACCTCCATGAATGTCAGGGAAGAAAAAGGGGAGATACTTCTTGCTTCACCTGTGTGACAAACAGAACATAGGTGTTGGTCAGCCTGTTCCATGGCTTGGGAGGCTGTGAAAACAGACTTCAGAAAGATTTCTGGTTGTGATCTAGACTCATTTACAATCCCATCATTTTAACCAGATTTTTGTGACAGGCTTTGTCCCCAGATTCATCTCTTTAAACTTCCCATCCACTCACTTCTTTCCAGGTTTGTATATTTTGGTAAACTCAAGGGTTTGGTGACCATTCTTTGTGACTCATGTGGACTGGCTGCCCTCAGCCTGCTTTCTGCAACACCTTCCTTTGGACTTTTTGCTCCTAAAATGGGAAAGATCATAATTTTCCATGTGTGGCTCTTCCTGAGATGAGTCCTCGGTGCCCAGGACGTATCATTCCACACGGAATCCTTGTGGCAAAGGACACCTGATCTCCATCCATCCCAGCAAGGAGAAGTTGTGCAGGCTGCAGACTTGATGCTGGGAGATGGGAACCTTCTTAATTAAAATGTCAGTGACTCAAATCCCCTTAAGGTGAGGGAGAGCTGCATTTTTTATCACCGTTGCTGTTAATGACACAGTCGGCTGGTACTTTGTAGAGGCATAATGCATTTCACTTACCTTGACAAGGTCTGCCCACTCTGCCTGTTTCCTCTGTGCCTCATATATGACTTCAGGAGAATCATGAAATAATTCTGGAAATGGAGTGAAAAGGGGAAAAAACCACAGTGTTTTTTATTTTTTTCCATCCTCTTAGACTAAAGCTATTTGTCAGGACAAGAGGATGTATCCTCAAGCTGTGCCAGGGGAGGGAGGTTTAGCTGGACACCAGGAGGAATTTCTTCATGGAAGAGGTGGTCAGGCATTGGAAGGGGCTGCCCAGGGAGGTGGTGGGGTCACCAACCCTGGAGGGGCTCAAGGGACAACTGGATGTGGCACTCGGTGCTCTGGGCTGTTTGAAAAGGTGGGGATCAGTCAAAGGCTGGATTCAATGATCTCAGAGGTCTTTTCCTAAGTAATGATTCTGTGATTATTCTCCAAATCTTGAACACGATATTTTAAATTCATATTAGGCTCATAGGAAGGGGGAACAGCCTAGAGGGAAATGGACCTGGAGCCGAGCAGGGAGAGAGGTAAAGCTGGGAAAATAGAAGGTAGCTGCTCCAGGATGGGTTCCAAAAGGGTGATAAGTGTCTTATGACTTGAATGTTCTGCTTAAAAACCTTAATTGGCTCCTGCACAATTGCAAGTATCAACTCCCCTGCCCTATTTCACCCTGTTAAGTGTGATGGATGTTGTAAACCTGCCCTTCTCTTTATAGAGGATGGAGAAAAGGGCTGTAAAAGGAAGGACTTTTAAAGTGCAATGGAAGGGCTTAAAAGCTGCAGCTAAAACTCTACCCCGTTCCATCAGGAACTCAACAAACACACAGGGCCACACCCATGATGAATTTAGACCAACAAGCTCTCTGAAAACATTGAGCTGATGAGACTTGAACCCTGGTTTGCCTCTGCCGTGCCAAAGACAAGCAATGAACTAAGTGATCAGGGCTTTTTTTAGGGCAGAAAACGCTCAGACTTTCCCATTCCAGCTTGGTGGCACAACCAGGAGGTGACAATTCTTTCACAGCTGCTTAAGCACCTGCAGGATCTCGCTGCAGCAGCGAAGCAGAGCTTCCAAAGCTGCAGTGACTGCAAACTCAGCTCCAGGGTAATGGGCCTTTTCTGGGCTTGAGGTACAAAATATTTCTGTCAGGACAGCGTCGACGAGTCAGGCTCCAGTGACTCTGATTCCACCTGGGAGCAGTTCCCACAAAGGCCAGCCAAGTCATTAACAGTCCACGGCTAATTGCCTGTTGTAAGAATGGCACGAAGCACCTTTGCTTCAGAAGAGCTCAGCTTGAGTCGTGCTGCTGCCGCTGGTTTTGGTGGATTTAGCCGGGATTTATCTGCTGTCCTGGTGCTGTCATTCGTGGCAATTCTGGCCACAGGATGGACCAGGGAATGCTCTGCTTAGAAACCTGGTTTTGCTGTGGCCCCTGCTCCTGGTGAGGAAGGTGTGGCAGGAGATCCATGAGGAGTCCCCTGGCATCCTTTCCACTTGCTCGCTGTCGCAGATTCACACGTGCAGGGATCCCGTGAGCATCTTCTGGGGGATGACACTGCCCTGGGCTGTGCCAAACCGTGACTCAGCAGGTTGTAGTAGCACATTTAATTATTGTGAGAGGGGAGGGATCAACGCCGAGCTGCCAGAGAGATGAGCCTGAGGAGCAGAGAGATGCGAGAAACAAGAGGTCGAGCAGGAGAAGGGCCCCGAGATTGTGTCAGGGAGCAAGAGGGAGTTTCCAGGAGTGAAAACGATTTTGGAATAATCTAGGAAAATTTCTGCACTGGCACAGCACAGGAAACCTGGGTAAGTACTTTCTGTATCATGTCACACTCTGGAAGCACCTTAGACACGTGAGCATGGCCTCCCTAAGCAAAAATAGGATGATTAAATATTCCTGGACTTCAGCAATTCCCTGCTTGGACTGTGTGCATGGATACATCAGGTGTTCAAGGCCAGGTTGGATGGGGCTTGGAGCAACCTGGTCTGGTGGAAGATGTGTGTGGGACACACACTGGGTGATCTTGAAGGTCCCTTCAAACCCAAACCATTCTATGGCACCTTATGCTGAATTTTAGTGGGGTTATTGTCAACTCTGGTAATTAGGGGGAAAAGCATGCAGCTGATATTTAGGGCGTTTGCCAGTGAAAAAGCTCTGCAAAGTTGTGACTTTGTGGCTCAAGGGGAGAGAAAGAGGTAATCATGTCAAAATCCTAAAAATCTCTGGTCTTGTATAAATATTTGCTCATGTTTTTTAAAAACCTCCAGCAGATATCTAATTACTCTGGTTTCTTAACCTCTATTATTAACCTCTTCCATGCTAGACATGCCCAGTGCATGGGAGATTAATGGTTTCTGTCGAGTGGCCCACACTTGTGGAAACTGCTGCAGTGTGAATAAATAGTAACAAACACAGTGAATATTTCATTGGCAGGGAAAACAGATTTTGGGAGGGAGGAGAGTTAATGTGCACTGGTTTGTACCCTCGCACAGGAGCGTTTCTGACAGCAGGACTGTCACACTCTGCCCAAGAAGGAGCAGGAGCAGCAATCTGTGAATGCTCTGGCTGATATCAGCAACCAGCATGGCATCCAAATGGCTCTTCTTGCCTTTTGTGACATTGAAAAAAATAATTACATTCACCAAGGAAAAAGAATAAGTGAATGAGCGAAAATAAGTAATAAATATATTGAAATCCTAATCTCTCAATAGGGAAAAAACCATATTGCATTGGATCATTACCTGAGGTGGGCTACTCACTTAGGACTCACATTTCAGTGTGAACAGTCAAAACACTAAAAAAAGAACATTTAAACAGTCTTCCCTGACATGAAATGAGTAGAGGAACTAAGTTGTTGCTACCAATCTTGTCCTTTCCGTGTTCTCTGATTGATAAGAATGATATGGTCTGACATGTATAGCAGCAACCTGAGTGTCTTCACTGAAAGTTTGTCCAAAAATGTCTTGGGATATTCCGAGAGGAGAGAGAGGCAGCCTGCAGTGGATGCCACACTACTGGGCTTGGGCTGTCTGTGGCAGAGTAGCCGAGCCTGTTTGCCTGCCCCTGAATCACAGCTTGCTTTGGGAGAGATGCCCTGCAGCAGCAGCAGAGGAACCTCTGTAGAAAGCCACTGCTGTTTTTGGACTGCTGTCTCATCTTCCTGCTGGACAGTTCCTCTCCTGGCCTTTTAAATGCCCCTCTCCTCTATCCCTGTCCCTTGTGGGTTGGATTTTGTCCCTTGTGGGTTGTTTTTTGATGGATGGCGCTGACACATCTGCAACTGTGGCCTCCCCGCTGAGCTGATGGGTGACAGTTTTTAGGGTTTGGGTTACACCCAGAGTGCTTTGCTCAGGAGGCTGTCAGATTAGTGTTAACTGTCAGACAAATGATAGAGCTTTCTGTGCAATGATCCTGACAGCGTTTCCCCGGCTGTCACAGCCGAGATGACTCCAGGACACACAAAGCAATCGAATCCCTTGTCTTGTACGATGTGCGTAAACACCCTCAGCTGTTCCCCCCTGCACCACAAGAACTGAATCAGACCTTTGGACTCCCTGAATTGAAAAGAGAAGCGAAGAAGAGTAAGGTCCAAGATCAACCATCTGGAAAGAGGAGCAAGAGACCAGCGCATCACAATAGCTCTGACTTGTACAAATTACTGCTTTATACCTGATACTTTCCTTTTCTGCCCAAGACGTCCTTAAGGGGTGAAATGCCTTATGTGTCTATTGCAGGGCTTTGTTGGAGAAGAATCCTGCTCCATCCCCAGCCTCCTGAATGACTCAATAATTACTTTAACTGATTCATGGCTCCCCCTCAACCTCCAACCGCCCCCCTCGCCACCATTCAACTTTAACACAAGACCACACTGTTTCTCGGTTTCCAGTGCGCCCAAAGCTATTCAGTCAGGCCACTTGTTCCTCTCTGAATGGAGCTGACAGAGCTGCTTTTGTGCAGAGGCAATTTTGGATTTAATTGGAGACCTACTGGGGGCAGGGCCGGGGGGTGGGGGAGGGAATGGGGTCACTGGGTCAGTGTTTTGGAAAGATCAACTCAAAGGAGAGTCCAGGGAGGAAAAAAAAGTGAAACGTGGGTTCGATGTTTGGGAAGAGGTTTTGCGTGGGCTGTGTGTGTGTAAGGGCAGTGCTCCCCATCTTCCAGAAGTGACCACGGCACCTATTTGGGATCAGAAAGCAAACAGGGTCAGGCCTGGGGCAGATGGCCTTAACAGGCATTTTGAATCTAGAATGACAGATCCCAGGGTCCTTTCTGCCAGGATCACAGGCTAATTCAGGCTGTGGTGAAGGAGTCTTGATGTCGGAAAGGTCACTTGCTGCAGTCAGGCCCCTCAGGTCAGGCATTCATCATCCACATTAAAGGAGCTTCGCTAAATTCCCCTCTCCAGTTCTGCTCCCTCCCTGGAGATAAGTTCAGCTTCAGCCCTGTCTTTACCACTTATGGGGCACTGATGGGTTTGTGCCAGAGCTGTGAATGCTCCACAATAAGAAAAGACCTTTTTTCTAGCGAGGCACATGTAAGTCACACCACGCTTTGAACCAACACAGTCCTGCTGTGTAAAGGGACCACAGGTCACAATCCACACGAAAAATGGACCTCAGTGAGCCAGCACAAAAGCACTGTGACTCTCCTACTTCAGTGCTCAGCTTCTTTTTGGATGTCACCACTTTCCCACCTGACCAGAAAAGAAAAAAAATAAATAAACTGGAAAGAATTGTATTGACTGTGCTGCAGAAAAGCCAATATAATCCTGGCAAAGCTAGACCAGGACCGAACAGAGACTCAGGGAAGCTACTTATGCAAAAAGAAACCCTTTCTTTTGGTCTCAAAAAAGTAGGTGGACACGACAATATAAAATAGGTGAGACTGCTGTGTTTGGTGTAAAAAGTTCTGACCATCCCCTCTCCACAGCACATTGGTCACCTTCCCTCAGCTGTTACCAGTTCTGGTCCCCACTGCTCCCCCAGTGATGGCTCTCAGTTTGCTGACCTAACTTCGTGTTTAAAATGCCTGGGAGCACCCAGGAGAGGTGGGACCATCTCCTGTTCAGCTGCTCCAGGCTGGTGACAAGCGTGGAGCTGACAGTGCCCTTGTACAGCTCGGAGACAGACACCTGCTGGGAGTGTGTGCTGGGGGGGTGATGCATAATTTAGGAGTAAAACAGCAATCGTGCTATTATCCTGATGATGCTCTTCAAGCCCTGATGTCTCCTGCTCCCAGGAGGAGTGGGCTGGCACTGCTGGAGCGGGGGTGACCAAGAGGAGCTCCTGGTTTTTGTGGGTGTGTGGCGGGGTGACCTCAATGGAGTGAACAGAGAGTGAAGAGCTGTTTACTCGAGCTTCCTACACCCCTGGGAATTTTGTTTCCAGACAGCATCACCACTCTCCTCTGCTTCTTCCCCTTACAAGCCTCTGGCTGCACGTCCCTCTGGGATGCCTCTGCTGCCATTTCACATCATCCCTGCGGACCTCAGATCCAGGTTTCCTCCAGGGAAGCAGGGAGAGGTGTTTAAAGGTGTCAGAGACCTGTTGAGTTACATTTTCATCAGCAGCTCACCAGCCTGGCTCTGGCAGCATTAGTCAGACTGAAGTAACACAGAGCAGCCTTTGCTCTATTCCCACCACCTACTTGAAAACAAACAAGGCTGACATTTATAAAGCTTTAGAAAGCCTGGGTTTAGCATTAGATCTGCTCTCAGATTCCTACTGTTCTCCTATCCTTGACAGCTACTTCCTCTCAAACTGCTTGTTTCTAGGATGGCAGCAGACAAGGATTGGTGACCTTCCCATGCAGGAGGTTGTTTGGAAGAGGTAAAAAACATCTTCTCTGCCCAGAGAAGCTGTGGATGCTCCTTTCCTGGAAGTCTTCAAGGCCAGCCTGGATGGAATTCTGAGGAACCTGGTGTAGTGGAAGGTGTCCCTGCCCATGGGAGTGAGATGCTCTTTGAGGTCCTTTTCCAACCCAAATGACTGACACTGTGATTCTGCCCCCTCTCAGCTTGAGGTAAAACACGAGGCTGCCTCTCAGTACATTTCTGTCCCCAGGGGGTTTAGGGTTACTGCCCAAGCCCAGGATGCTGCAGTGTTTTAAGCACCACTCCATGATGTTGGTTGCAAGAAAACAGGAGTGACCTGTGCCAGGTCAGCCTCTGTCCGAATCTTTAGTGGATATCCCTCTGGAGCACTATTCTGGGCTGTAATTGAAAATACAATGATAGAATCCTGGAACTGTTTGGGTTGGAGGGGACCTTCAAGACCATCCTGTTCCACCCCTCTGCCAAGTGCAGGGACACCCTCCGTTAGACCAGGATGCTCAGAGCTCCATCCAACCTGGCCTTGAGCACCTCCAGGGATGGGGAGAATGTTGTGGAACATCTCTGGGCAACCTGCACACAAAGATGGCAGTGGGAGGGATTTTCTGGACCAGGGATGGATGTCTGGAATTTCCTGCTACCCCATCCTGTGCTGATAGCTGTGAGACCTCGTGCCACTTGAGGCTGATGGTGCTGATAATTAATAGCCAGGTACAGCCACATCACAGGTAATGAATGAACAATTCAAAGTGCCTGGTCAAGGTGGGCCGAGGAGAACAAGGAAATCTGCTCACCTCCATCCCCATCCCCAGACAACAGAGCAATCCCAAGGAAAATGCTCCTGGCCTCTCTGCAAGGCAGGCCACGGCACAGATCAGCACCTCAGGTGAGGGTCAGCACCCAGCACAACTCCCCCTGTTAAACATCCTGCCAGGCCATGGCTCCTGCTGACTTCAGCCTTGGCACCACGAGGGGGTGATGCTGCTTCCCACCCCCCTGGGGGTCACTCAGCACAGTTCCTGGGATGGGAGGGTGGGGGGGCACTCAGAGAGCAGCTGCTGCCAGCTGGGCTTCCTGTGCTTCACAAAAATCTGTGTTTGACCAGTGCTGCCCATGCCTGCAAAGACCCTAAGCCCAGTGGCTTTGGATGAGGAGCAGGGAAAGAAGGACAGGATAGCATTCCTTTCTCCAAAACCTTCTCACCCAGGACTCTTATAAACAAATCAGACTTTGCTAAGTATCTTCAGGAGAATGAGAAGCAGCGATGCTGATCCAAATTATATATTACAGGATCAATTATATATTGAACCTCCTAAAATGGTTTTGTTTCAAGAGAAACCATTCTGCTGTAAATAAATCCAATGAGCACCTGGATTTTCAAGGCTAGGATGTATCACCGGTGTATCTATCTCTACCAAGACTACAGACTGTCACAGAAAGTATGATTAATGTACCTTTAACCCTGTGAAGGTGTTTGCTGCTCTATTTATACCTCCTAAATATGAGTCTGGGTACACCAAAGCACGACCCCATCATCTCAACTAATATTCTCTCGCTCAGAAGCCGAGCTCTAATGTCCAGGCATAAGTATGAACAATCACCACAGCTACAATTGCTGTTTCCCAGCACTGCTCCATCAGTATTTAATCTGCTGCTTTATAGAGCACTGTAGGAGATCCCCAGAAAGGAAAACAGCTGCAGCCAAGTTCTGCTCCAAAAAGTATTTTCAATTGAGAGGCCTATTAATCCAGGCAATAGGCATTAAATGACGTAACAGTGGAGCTGGAGGGCTGATATGCCCTTCTACCCAGGGCAGGAAAAATTTCTTTTTATGCCTGGGAGAGCTGCTGCAAAAGAAAGCCCTACAGGAGTCTGAGAAATTTGTTCCAGGGCTTTTATTTTCCCGTTTTGAAGCAGCAGCTGTTGCCTTTATCTTTTTCCTCAAACCAATATAATGTATTTATATGCATATATAAATGTATTTTTATAAATATATATATATATTTGCATATAATACATATTCATTCATGCATTTATATATGTAGCTATATTTATGTATGCATTTATATGTACATATATTTATATTACAATGTATTTAATTTCTTTGGTTGTTGCAGTAATTGGTTAAGTAACTGTAGATGCATGGTGAGATTCTTGGGGCTGTCCTGTTCAGGGCCATAGGTTGGACTGGGATGATTCTTGTGGGTCCCTTTGCATTCAGGATGTTCTGCAATTCTATGATTCCATGAGATGCCAGTGAAGTGAATATTTCCAGTGCAAAAAGAGCCTGGAGAGGTATTTCCTGCTTCCCCTGTATTCCCAGCCATGTCCGTTCAGACTCTTTCATTCTTTGAGCTTTCAAGGAGAGACAAATCCTCCAATGAAGGGTTGGAAGTGTCTCCTGAGGAAATGACTGGTTTAATCAGCAGGAAAATACAACAACTTCCTTTTAGGAGCCCTGTGGGACTCTGAAAAACTTGTTCCATGTCTCTGTCTAAAGCCCAAGTCTGCAAGATGGACAGAACATCTTGGAGTCCTTTCATGAAGAGGTGGTGGACACTCATTTTTGACTTGCAAGGGCTCCTTCAGAGCTGAGATCACCAGGTAGGAGATCTTCACTCTTCTCCCAAAGAACAGCAGCCAGTGATGCTTAAACACCAGAGAAAGGCAGGTCCTGCTTGATCCTGAGTCCATCTCGCAGGGCTTGCCCTGTTATGAGGACAGTTCAGTGCAAGGTTAGTGTGAGTACAGCCAGATCTGTGAAAACCATTCTAATTCTAGAATTCTAGAAACTAATTCTGGATTATTCTAATTCTGCTATATCTTAATTATTCTGTAATCTGATTCTAGAAGCTAATTCTTCTCTGAATCAATTCCCCATCATTTTCTAAGCTACATCTTCATAAATCCCTGTATGCTGGGTTTTGTTTTTTTTTTTTTTTTTCCCTTTCTTACTTCCCAGCAAGAGAAACC
>VYZR01080025.1:0-14666 GCA_013400675.1 Oxylabes madagascariensis | reverse complement strand
TGTAGAATTTCATATTGCCTTCTCTCTTATACAACCTGTTTCATCTGTACTTAAAAATACCCCACACCAACAAAACCTCAAATTTCTGGCTAAGGAAGCTGAGGGGAAGTTAAAAGTAATAATAATAAAAAGAGATCTGAAATTACAATTCATTCACACATTCTGCTGGTGCTTAGTGCCCCGACAAGCTTTGTACCTTTTGATTTAGTTTGTGTTGGTTTTGAAAGACACACTATGACAGCCAGGAAGTTCAGGAACAATGTGATGTCTAAGGCCATCACCTTTCAGGAGGTTAAGAAAGAGAAGAGCCCAACCATCCTTAAAATCCAGGCCTCTGTGAATGGCTGATGCTTGTGAGTCATTTAAGAGTAATGTGTCCTGCAGGAATAGCTCAGATAGATAGGGACACACCAGCAAACCAGAGAAGCACCTTATGGATGATAAAGTACAATAATTCAAGGCTCATTATGAAAGGAACCTGCATGGAAATAATCTCAGTTAAAAGCAGAATAAAAGAACAAAGGAATCAGCAAGTACCCAGAAGGGTCATGTAGGGCACTCTTCCTTGATATGATTAAATAGGCGAATAAGTGAATAAGTAATAATCTAATCATAAAAGGGGCCAGGCAAACTCAGCACTAAACTATAAGACTAGGCAAGTTTTTCATTTGTGACCAAATGACCTCATATTTTTTCTATCTGCTTCTATTAAGCAGAGTCGTTTCTTCCATCAGCACAGTGGTGAAAAATTTCTCCAACTGTTTCAGGGGAGAGAAGAGTAAATGGTTCCTTCTGGGGAGGACGAGCAAGAAATTAATGCCCTGACATGTTCTTTCCTAAAATCAGCGAGAATTTTGCTGTTAATTTCAGGGGCTTGTTGGGGCAGGACTGAGTCCTGGGCAGAACAGGGCTGATCTTCTAGGATGGAAAGGGTAAGTCTCTTTTCTGGAGTCACAGGGAAGAGTATCCAAAATGGAGACTGGGGAGTACCTCAGCCAGAGGTACAAGAGGATGTGCCAGGTCTCAGTGAACAGGGCCAAACATCGGCTCACCTGGAGCCCATGTCAACAGTGTAAACCTCCAACTTTTGCTGTGTCCATGGTCTCATCTGCAAAGTTGCCCTGCTCCCCTCTTGCATGGCCTGTAATGGGTCTGGCCATTGGTGACATTGGGGACCTCTGGGTTTATGTGACAGAGCAGAAGGGCACCATGATGTTGTTATGGAGAGGGCAGATAACAGAAAACATTGGGACTTTCTGAGAGAGTTGGGCCAGTTCTGAGATGGTTGGGCCTGTTCAGCCTTGAGGAGATGACTGAGAGGGGACTTTATCAATGTCCGTCCCTGTCTGCAGGGAGGGCTCAGAGCAGGGTCCAGGCCGTGCCCGGCAATGGGACAAGAGGAATGGGCAGAAATTGATGCCCAGGAAGTTCCACCAGAACACAAAGAAGAACTTCTTTACTGTGCAGGTGACAACTCACTGGAACAGATTGTCCAGTCCCCCTCCCTGGAGATATTCCAGAACCCTCTGGACACAATCCTGTGCCCTGTTCTCTGGGATGGCCCTGCTTGAGCAGGGAGGTTGGACCAGATGATTTCACGGTGGTCCCTTCTAGCCTGACCCATTCTGTGATTCATGATTTTACAGACCCCCTCAGCACTCACGTCTGCATGAATCTGGTGTGATCCTGCTGGTCCCTACTGCAGAGCTTTTCATGGGAGACTCCAGAGCACTTCTTGAGATGTTCTAAGGAAGAGCTGGTACCCCAAGGTGCATTTTTAGTAGGGTAGCCACGGCACAGAACCAAGTGACTTAACCAGAGAGCACCCAGGAAGTCACAAAACTGGGAATCGAGTTAACACAGTTCCCAACCTATTATCTTGTTTTGGAGAGAAATATCAGTCCCATTCTCATTTCTTTGGCCTGTTTCTTCTGGTAGAAGTAAGACCAATTTTTGACCCACTCGTTTTGCATGGGTCCAAAACAGAAAAGCTGATGGCTCCCCATCCCAATTTTAGTGGCCTAGCATGGATGGCTGCATTTCTTCAGGCCTCCTCCAAAAGCTGAGGTGCTAGAAAGGTGCCTGTGGAAGTGAGGAGCTCTGCTGTGGTTTTTTAACTTTCTTGAGGCTCAGAAGACTGATGGCAGTCCTCATACTGCTCTGTCATACTCAAAGCATTTGAAATGTTCTGTTCTTGGGCAACAGCAAAACGTTTGTCCCAGGGTACAAATTTTGTTCTATCAAAATAGCTGCTGCAAGGACTGTGAATTGGAGAATTTGGTACCATGCTGCTCAGAAGGAGGAAAGCACTGCACAGAGGCTGCTCAGCCACTCGTTTATTTATAGAATAATTGATGGTTATTAACTAGTTAATTAATAAAGATTAGATGAAGTGGAGGGGGAGAGGAACTTGAAATTAAAAAAAAAAGTTTGGCAGCTGTAGTAGGTGCTGTATTATAAAGAACTTGTAAATGAGTGGAAAAAGAAGAGTGAATTAGATCAAATTGATCACCAAAGGGAACAAAGGAGCAAGACAAGTAGGGACAGACTTAGCAGGACAGCTCAGCGTTTAAAAAGGGAAACAAGACAATACCCTCTAACTAGCTCCAGCTGGCAAAAAAGATCAGGGCCTCACCTTGAAGGTTGCAAGTGGAATGTGAATTGGGTTTCCCATCCCCGGGGCTAATTCTGGGCGAGCAGATGCTCAGCTGAGTTCGGAGATTAAGTCAGCATGAGCCCATCGACAGAGCGTGGAGGAGAGACTTTTAAAACTATTCAGAATAACTGGACTTTTCTCTCCTAGAGTTCTCTCTGCCACAGGATCACAAGGCATTACATAAACCACAGCTGGCTAAGTTTTTTGATAAGGTTTTCCTTTCTTATTTGAAGGAGTGGGCAAGGGTTATTAGCTTTGTTCCACCAACGAGGAAACCAAGGCATAGAGAAGTCAATATCCCTCTACCCACAAATCCCATTGAAAGCATCCCCTGGCTGCTGAGAGCCATGCAACAGATTCTGGGAGACCTGCCAAGACAGCCAAGTGCCAGGATCAGTGACTCACATTATCGTGGGGGGATGAGAGATGATTTACACCAGTGCAGCTCAAGCAGTCACAGCGGGGCTGGGCTGCTGCCATCAATGCAGACTGCACCAATGCACTGCTCCCACTGCTGCCCCCAAAGCCAGAGCCTGGTGGCAGAACCAGGCATGAAATCAAACCCCACACCTTGAAACCACCACCATGCTCTGCTCGTTGAAGTGGTTCAGCTCTTTGGGGGATAAATCACTTGGAGGAGGCTGCTGCCATTCTCTCTTGACTGCTTGAAGGCTCCCATGCTTGTACCACTTTTCCTTCCTCTGTGCCTCCAGCACTGCTGGTATTAAAACCAGTGGTAAATCCTGTGTAAGTGCTGATTCTTGGAGTTAAAGCCCTTCATACTTTTACCACAGAGGACTCAGAAGAAAGCAGGTGTCTTATCCTGGGACAGTATCCAGCTCTGGGGTCTCCGGCCCTTGGCTCCAAGAATTCCCAAATCTCCTGAGTGATATTTTGACTCCCTTTAGAGCAGAGTCTGTCACTGCCCACTGCTGCCATATGATGTCCTCAAAAGAAGCGTTCTGGTGATGAAATTGGATGGATACTGAAAGGAAGAGTCTCCTCCAATGCCTCTGAATCAGCAGCTCTAGATCCTAAATAGGAGAGATGTGTTCACCCCAAATAATGTCTCTTATTGGTACTGCTGGAAACAAAGTATTAGGATTTTATGGCAGAGTATCTTTTTAATCAGTTTTTAATGACCGGGTGAGTTCAAAGTTTAGATTAGGATACAATTAATGTTGAAGAATACATAAATAAATAAATTTGGCTTTTTCTGTCTACAGAAAATTACAATGGAGACACGAGTCCACTTTGCCTGCTGTAGGGGTACAGGAGGAATTGTGGCAAAGAAGGGAAATAGGATATTTTTCTGGATTTACAGGACAAAAGAACCCAGCCACGGGCTTTGATTGCAGTGCCGGATATCCAAATTAGACATGGCAGAGCTTTTCCTAGATTTTTTTTTGTCCCTCTTGTCCTATTACTGCATGCCCTTGTCAGAACTCTCTCTCCAGATGGGCTTGGCCAGGAGATGGAGTAGATCTCTCTGTGTGTTATCTATGATTCAATGTTCTCCCAACCCAGGGTTGTTTAAGGACCTGGGAAGTTTGTTGTGAACTCTCCAGTTCCTAAAATAACATCCCTACATTATAGATGCCTCTTTTGGACAAACCTTTACTATGCTTCCCTGACTCTATCACAGCAAAGGAGCTCATTCTGGTCACTCAGTCAATATCATAACTTAGAAAATAGTTTTCCACTTCAATGTGCTTTTCCCCTACATTGTACATTTTTAGCAAGGGGTTTAGACAAAGAAAAAACAGGCCCTTGAACAAGCTGTTGAACAGCTGAGTCTAAGGCAAATCACATTACATGTTGGGTTCATTAATTTTCTAGGTAAAATGTTTCTTGGAGGGTTTGTTTTCTGGCATATGCATTTTTTCTGCATAAGCTCCAGGTGTTGATTGGGGATTGATTTCCAGGGAGCCAGCAATTTCCTGAAATAGCCCCTGGCTTGTCCAAGACCCTCTACAGAGGGAAGAAAAGACTAATAAAGGGGATTCTTTGGTGGGGGGGTGACGATACGGATCATAATTGGTCTTCATTACCAGTTCATCGACTGGTTTGTTAGATCATTAATCGCCCTTGGCTCTGATGTGGGCCATTAACTAACAAACTTGTCATTAGCTTTTGGAAAATGACCAGTGCTTTTTTTAGGGTTATTGCACTGAGCAATCACTGCTGCTCAGTCCCAGAGGGTGTGAGACAGGGCCCTCCAGAGCACTGTTTGCCTGCTTCATTGGTGTTGTGAGGACGTCAAGCCAGGCTGTTTCTTTTTCAGGGATCAAAAGCTATCTAGGATGCTGGAGCACGGTGGTTTTGTAATTCCTTCAGCAGAAAAAAAAAGACATTTTAGGTTGGGCACCTACAGAATCATTGAGTCTGACCATTAACCCAGCACTGCCAAGGCCAGCACTAAACAATGTCTCTAAACTCCACGTCTACAACAGTCTTTTCAATCCCTCCAGGGATGGTCACTCAACCACTTGCCCTGGCAGCCTCTTCCAGTGCTTGACAACCCTTTCTGTGCAGAAATTTTTCCTAACAGCCAATCTAAACCTTCCCTGGAGCAACTTGAGGCCATTTCTTCTCATTCTGTCACTTGTTACCTGGGAGAAGGGACTGACCCCCACTTAGCTTCACCCTCCTGTCAGGTGGAGAGCAAGAACGTCCTCCCTGAGCATCCTTTCCTCCAAATTAAACAATCCCAGCTTCCTCAGACACTCGTGATAGAACTTGGGCTCCAGACACTTCCCCAGCCTCACTCCCTTGAATTGCTAAAGAGAGGCATCATCTGACTGTAAGAAAGGAAACTTTCTCTCTCTGGTCCCTTGTTAAAAAATAATGAGTCACTTTGAAATGACATTTCTTGGTTGATAGGATTGAGTTTTTCTGGTTTGTACCAGCAGAAGATCTTTGCTTGGAAGCTTATTTTCATGCCTGTAAAAGGTGTGGGACTGAAAACTGTGGAGATTAAAATACACAGTGAAAGCAAAAAGAAACTGGACTCCATCCATCCTTCCCTGGCAGCGTCTCTCAGACCAGATCTCAGGTGGCAGAGGAGAAATCTCTCAGTTTCGCTGAAAAATATCATCAGTGGGGTTGCTAGTATTTGTTTGCTTTGCATTTTCATAGGTGCAAGCACCAACCCAGTTAAAAATTCAGGAAGGACCACAAAATTCAACAGGGAGCCATGGAAAGGAAACATCTTTTTTTCATGATTGATCCAAACAGAAACTTACTTTTTTTTCCCCTCATTGGTCCAAACAGGAATCAAGCCAGTCCTCTAGAAATGAAATTCACCATTCTTCATTCCAAGTTGCCCCAAGCCAACTTCCCATCATGGCATTTCTCCAGGACATGGGGTAGTTGAGCTGTTCCATCTCAGCTTTCCCAAGAAAGCAGATCTTGCTGTAAATAGGTTCTCCTGGAAGGAAAACCTGAATCCTTCCAGCACTGCAAAAACAACTGCCTTTATTTTTGGTGAATCTGGGTTCTTGGGAAGAAACCAGTCAACAAGCAAAATTAAATAAAATTCATGCAAGCTCTGTCATTAAAAGTGTCAGCACTGTCTCATTTTACAAACGCTATCGATGGAAAATTCTGTTCCAAGCTCAAGATCTGGGAATTCAATTCCCCTGCCACGCTGGACCCACTGCCTGCTCTGCTTTCTGCCCCCACCCCAGGAATTCAATCTGGCAAGGGAGACATGGAAAGGAAGAAGAGATCATTTTTTAGGGTTTGTGTCTACAGGACAAATAGGAAATGCTCCGAGTCATGTTGTTATGAACTCCAGAACAATAACAGTGACATCGGCTGGGGAGGGAAGGAGGACGCTGCAACACAATTCCTCTCTGCAGAGTGTCATCTGCGCTAATGCGTCCCAAAAAAGCTTCCTATCCGATTACAGGCTGCGAAGAGAAATGCAAGGAAACTCCCTGGAAGAGAACTGCTTGGGGCTGCAGTCTTTCAGAGTTCATCAGCCAGGCAATGAGCCTGTGGTTCAGCTGGGCGCCCACTGAGGGAGGGAGAAAAGTCGGGCTGATGTTTGCGCAGGTGGCTTTTTAGTTTTTTTTTACCAACTTAAAATTCAGTCCCCTGTTTGTAGCTGCTCTCCCCCTTCCTCATTCCCTGCCTCGTTCAGGTATTTTCATTACATAACAGTAAAATACGTGGTCCTTTAGATCGCTGGAGATATGCTGGATGTTTCAAAAGGCGAAGGATAGGGTGAGTGATGAGTAAACACAATGGATGCTGCAGCCAGTTTCAGTACTCTTGAGGTCTTACAGGAAGTTCTTAATGGATTTTTTGCCCCAGTTTTGAGAAGAAAGTTGGATCCCTGTAGATTAGTAGGAAATTACCTCACAGATTCCACCTGACCACTTTTAATGTTGCTAGACACTCAGGGATGTCTCAGCAACAGAAACGCTGCTCATGAGAAGACACAACTCAAGACACTTGGAAGGGTGTGGCCCTCAGGAAGAGATGAGGTGGCTTCTTTCAGGATCAGCTTTGCTATGACTTCTGGAACAAACCACCCAAACTCTTGAAAAAAGCTCTCTCCATGTCGAAGGACTCCCCGAGACCTCCAGGAAGGCTCCTGGCACTGAGTCCTCAGCATTAACCATGTGCTGTTTTTTCTCAGTGGACTTATTCTCCATTCATTCGTCCAATCCTTCTTCAAGTGGATTCAACTGAATGGCTTTTCCCTCCCAAAGAGGAAAATTTTCCCCAGTTTTGTCCCCAGATTTTGTTAGTGGTCCTCCCAAATCTCCTCTCTCCCACCAGCCAGTCTTCAATTTTCTCTTCTGGAGATTGTTTTCAGTGTTTGCCATGACCTGGCAGCATCAGTGAGTCCCAGGGATCCACTGGGATCATCCTTTACAGATCTTTCTCTACATAAACACGGTGGTTTGGGGGTTGACATGCAGGATTCCCCCTTCTTTAGCTACTGTGTTCCTAAAATACGGACTTTTTTCATCTCTGGAGATAGGCCAGTAAGTCCCAGTTTTAACCTAGGGTTTTAAATCTGTCATTCCTTGTTACTCAGAGAATCCTCAGCCAACTGCATCCAGTGAATCTGTTTAACTGCATTTATCTGTATCCATACACAGGTTTGCGCAGTCACAAATCTCTGGAGTATTAAAGGATCCAGACTTTTCCTAGCTGATAATTTATTGAAGCAGCATCTTAGCATAACGCCATGGCTTGTACAGTTATTGGTTCTGGCAGGGTTTGCTCGGTAACAGCCTGATCTGCTTTCTATTGAACACGAATGGAATTGACTGTAGGACAGTGGTGTATTTTTTAAGAGCACAGCCTCACACTCTGAGTATCCCAGAGCACTCAATAAAGTAATGAGTTAGGCTGTGGAAGGAAGCAGAAGTGCCAGCTCAGCTAGGCTTACGCTTTACACATTTGGGAGTTTGGTTTTATTTTAATTTCTTTTTGTTTTTTTTTTCACCTGTCAGCACTAGGTTTCCCTCTGTGCATTTCTGTGATGAAGTGCCATGGGAGCACAGCCCCGTTGGACAAAGGGCTCCCACCAGAGATGGGGAGGATGGTCCCACCTCTGCTGTTTTCCCTGCAGGGTGTGCATCAGTTTTCCTCCCTCCCCACTTTTCCTAGTGCTGCAATGCAGTGTCAGCGTTGGTTGCAAGCCCAAGCCCTAGCACAGAGCCTGACTCTGCCACCGTCTCCTGGCTCTGGGGAGCAGCATGAGAACACTTGGCCCCTCTCTCGGAGCTGCTGCAGTCTGCCTGCCTGCTCCAGGAGAGCAGGAAGGGCTGGAGCTGCAAGGAGGGGTAAAGGTTCTTCTGCTCTGTTGTGTCCATGGGGTTATTGCCGGGCAAGGTGAGAAAGAGCAAAAGTCAAAGCCAGGCTCCAGTCAGTGTCACCTGTGGGGGTTGTTGGCAAAAAAATCCACCACAAAACAACCCATGGAACAAATGAAAAAAAAAACTCCAGTTCTTTCCCTAGTAGTCACGAGGAACCCTGTTTTCTCAGAGGATCTGGGCAAATCTGGTATCTGTGGGGTATGGCCTCACCACCCTGAACTTCTGCTTGGAGCCTTGGCCCAAAATCAGCTCATTTTAAAAAAAGAAACCCACGCAAGGCGCCAGGCTTGAATACCTCTGCAGTAGCAGGCACTGGGCCACGGCTCTGAGCTCATCTCCTGTGCCACTGTGCCCGCTTCAGGTTCCCCTGGAATGCTGTGCAAATTCACAAGCCATTCCCAGCCCTGGAGACACAACTCGGACCAGCAGTCCATGATCTGCACACGATCTGTGGTTTGCTGCACAGTTTGGCATTTGTCAGGCAAGGGATCTCAGCAGAGATCCTTCCTGAGCTTGGGGACCACGCCAGAGCCTTTGCCAAATGCTGATCCAGGTTCACTGGCTCAGATCCTCTCTTGGGATCATCCCTCACCTTGCAACACTCCTCTTCTCCAGGACAGGTGGGAAGTTTGAAGGCTGGGTGTGACTTTGAACACAAAATCTGTAACAACTGGGTGAGACCAGTGATCGTTGGAGCTCATAAAAATAGTGCAGAATCATGGAATTACTCAGGTTGGAAAAGACCTCTAAGAACATCAATTCTGACCATTAACCCAACACTGCCAGGTCGCCACTAAACCTTGCCCCTAAGCACCACATTTACACATTTTTTAAACCCTTCCAGGGATGGTGGTTCCACCTCTTTTCTGGGCAGATGCCAATGGGAAGAATAAAGCAGGAAGGAGTGAGTATAAAGTAATCCCATCTGTGATGCTCACTGCTTGCATCCAGCAGTTACTGACTGAAGGATGATAATTCTTCTCTGATTTGGAACTGTGTCTGAAAAAATCTGTTCTATAACCATGGATCGATGGTGCCTCTGTGAATCTGTTTAATCCCTCCTGGGACCCTCCAGAAGGTTTGGTGTCCGGGGTTTGCTGTGGGAATAAGTCAGTGTTAAACTGTTGTGTTGTTCAGGATGTCTCCAGCTCACCTCCCACCTTCCTCTTCTGTTGTTTTTGGGTTTTTTGGTTTTTTTTTTGGGAGAGGGTTTAATAACAGGGGATGAAAGCTTCAAAGGCAGCCTGATTTCAGGTGGGGCTTGGTCATGTCCACGTGTAAATGATGAAAAAGAGGGAGAACCTCATGAGAAACTGTACAAAGTGTTTTGCTTGGCCTACACAGGAGATGAACTGGGAACAAAAATTCAATTTCTTTCCTTGTAAACATTAAGACAAAAAAGGAAAAATCAAAGGTAAAGGAGTTCTGTTGTACTGCTTGTTGCCATGGCTACTGTATCATCCAGAGTATCCGGGAGGCACACAGGATTTCAGTCCTTCTCCAACTTTTTCATTCAGTTTGATTTTTTATTATATTTTTAATGAATAGGAAATAAGAGGGGGAATGCAGGAAGGGAGGACACTAATTGTTCTTGCCAGTGCTTTGAGCACAAAAATGTTTGAGGCTGATGATGAGATAATTGTCTCTTTTCATTTGTGAGGTCTCCCAGACCTTTTTGGTTTCTGAGACAAGCAACAAAATTCTCTTTAGAGCTTCTCTGGAACAACATCTTCCATCATCACTTACTTTGGAGGGATCCAGGGTTGTTCAGGGCATTGCATCTTGAGAGAAGTGTGATCAGCATCCATAACCTTCTTTCTCATGTTTCCTGGATAGTCTTAAATCAAGTGGTATTTGGGGGAGAGAATACAGAATTAGATAGAGTAATTTTCCTTTTCCACTCGGAACACTTTGGCTTTTTCAAACAGACTCCTTAAAATCTGACAGAGGGTTCTAAACTGAGGGTGAGGACCCATCTTGTGACATCTCATCTTTCCATGCAATATTTTTTTCACATTTTTTGCATGCTGGTGATTTGGAGATACCAGAGCCATGAAGGGTTCAGGAGGGCTACTCAGCAATGTTGCTCTTTATTGTTAATTTTCCAACACTAATCCAGGTTTATGTTGAAATAATTGATCAATGATGAAACCTCTTCTCCTGGGATGCTGTGCAATATCACACAATAATACAATCTTTTAAAATTATGAGAACAATGTCTCACTAACCTGATTGTTATTGGCCAAGCCAAATAACAGAAAAAGTGTAATTACAGTAGAATTATATTGCAATTAAAACGTAATTATACTGTGGTTTGGTTTTTTCCTCAATCAATAATTATTTCTGTTGATATAATAAGAACATTAACTGCATGAGTGAGTGGTTTGTGTGGGCTCTCTCGTGTCCCTGAGCTACCTGAATTGAATGTACAGCACTGCAGTGACATTTACAGTATTCATTCTCAGCCACACCATGAACCACTCAGTCACTTCTTCTCCAAGACACGAGGGGGTGTGTGCATGTGTGTGCACACATGTAAAGCACTGATACATGCAATACGTCCCGTAATTACCAATTATATTACTGCATTATGGCAAAATTAAATTGCAATATTAATATATATCGTAATAGAGTATAATTACGTTACATTTGTATTTGTGGTATTAAAGCGTGTCTGAGAACACACTTATCATAATTACACTGCAATTGCTCTTTAACAGGAGTGGAATTACAGTCACCATATTATGAAATATGACAGTGTTACCTTTATATATTATTTGTATTAAAGTAAAATTTAGAGGGCCTTGTAATCAGTATCTGCTGAAGAAGATAAGGATCTTCCATCGATATCAGGAAGCAGATCCAGAGTGAGCTCCAGAAAAGGACCCTGGCTCAACAAGATTTTTGGCACTTAGTCCTGAAGTGGGGCCTGGATCCCTATTTTTAGGTCCAGTTTCTGTCTCCCCGTGAATTGCCTTCACTGAGCAGCGCTGCTGAGGAATTTGTCCATGGATGAATTTGTCCATGGGAATTTATGCCCTTCCCAAAGACATGGGGCCAGCAGTGATCCAAAAATGCGCCCCTGGAAGCTCTTCTATCAGTGTGGGACTGCCCGAGGCACTTTGCACCATTATAGCTTTGTCCAAAATCGCTCCCTGCTGCAGATTCCCATTTCCTCCCATGGACAGACCAAGGAATCTTGAAGGGACAGCTCAGATTTGCATCTCTGTCTTTTAGGCATCCAAGGATGGATTAAATCACTTGTTCTGGGGGTTTAATGGAAGATGTTCCTGTCCATGACAGAGGGTTGGAGTGAGATGGTCTTTAAGGTCCTGTCCAATCCAAACCATCCTATGACTCTATCATCTTCCAGGTGGTCCTGCCTACATCTTAAACATCAAAACCCAGTGGTTAAAGTGGAGCTAAAAAAATCCCCATTTTCCCAAGTCTTGGGCAACTTGAGTACTTTTCCTTAAAAAAGCTTCAGATAAATGCACAGTACCTCTCTCCACTGAGGTTCAACCCAGAAGTTATAGTGGCACAATCTACTTTATCTTCTCTTTCTGGCCCTGGGGTCTTCCTGGATCATTCCTTAGCCTGGAGAGGGTGGTTTGCAGGCAAGGTGAGGATGCTGAGCAGGGAGCTGAGGATGTACACATATTTCCTTCCACAGTCCTGCTGCTGTTTGGTGATCCTTGGCAGGGAGAAGTTCATGATTTTCTGCAGATTCACCTCCCAAGAGTCAAATGTAGGACTCTCCTAATGAATATCCATTGCCATCATTGTTTATTTGCTGAACTAAAATCTCAGTTTCCTGAGGAATGTGTGTACCCTTAGAGCTTGGTCTGCCAAGGGTGGAAACAAACAACCTGAACCAACATTTACTTTCTGCAGTATTTATGATTCACCAAAACAATTGCTCTTGGCAATCTTGCAAGGCAGGAACTTTATTTCAGTAAGAATTAGTTGGACAAATACACTGTGATGTAGGCTCGGGCAAGAATGTGTCTGAGTGTGTGGGCTTCTTGCAGGATATTCAAGGAGCTCTGAGCAGAGGAGGATGAATCAGGATGAATGAGCCAGAGAAAAATCAAGAAGATGCACAAAAGAGGTCTTTACAGCTGCATGAAAACAATATGTAGGCATTCAGCTCAGGAATAAAGAGATGGATTCCTGGCCCTGCTGATGTCACTGAAGCTTCTTGGAGTCAGTGAATAACTCTGGATCTATATCAAAGACGGATGGTCCTTATTTCCAGAGAAAATGGCTACAAACTGTACAAGTTCCCACACCACTTGAGTTCCATGTCCAACTTCACTGATTCTCAGAGGCCTTCTGAGGCCTCAGAATATTAACTCTGGAGCTGCTGAGTTCCTTCCCTCTATTCTCACCCTGCATCTATAGTTTTGCCAGTGAAAGATCTTTAAAATTCAAGTCTTATTTTTTTCCCTCTTTGCCTTGCCTGGTTTTTAAACAGCTTTTGGGGATTTCTGGATTCGTACTGAGAACCATCATCGTTTGAGCCACTTGCAAAGTGCATAAAATGCCACAAATCAGACATCAGGGGGTCAGCAGTTCCTGTGGGCATAGAACAATGGAGAAGTAAAGGAGCCTTATGCCAGAGGCAGACTGAGTTGGTGAGATCTCTATCCTGTCCTAAATATTCCAAGGAATTCAGAGGTGTGGGGTGTGTTCTGGGTGATGTGCTCAACTCAACTCAGCTCAAACTGAGAGTACAAAATAGAGGGATTGTGATGGGTGGGAGAGTTGATGTCTGCAGTTATATTTAAAGCACAGCTGATGTTCACCTTCTAAAAGTCCCATTTTCCATTCATCTGTCTCCCCACACTGATCCTAAATGCCTTCAAGTCCCATTTGTTTTTCTGGGATCTTATTTAATTCAGCTTCTTCCTGAGCCTGTGAAGTGAGGCAGCATTTCTGCCTGGTTGGTTTTTAATTGGAATTAGTTTCCAATCGATCAGATCTCCTAAATCATAATCTCAAGAGGTGCTGATGCTGTTTAATGTCAGTTTGTGTGTCTTTACCCTTACTGGGAACCCATGAAGGAGGATAAAACTTAATCGTGCAGAGGGGTTTTGAGAAGAGCTGGCCACTCCTTCCAGTTTCCACTAGACAGAGACTGGATTTGTAACATTTTGGTGGGAATGAAACAATAGTATGGACTCCCCATCCCTGGAGGTGTTCAAGGACAGGTTGGATGGGACTCTGAGCAATCTGGTCTAGTGGAAAGTGTCCCTGCCCATGGCAGGGAGTGGAATGAGATGAGCTTGAAGGTCCCTTCCAACCCAAACCATTCTGTGATCACGTGAAAATAAAGAAATTAACAACACGGATCCTGCGATGACTCAGTGATCCTCACGTTGTGCTGCTCACTCTTGGTCCGTGTGAGAAATTGTTGCTGAGCTTTTTTACAAGGTCGGCCCTCCAAGTTCATTGGTCTTTCTCTCAAGCAGGATCTGCTGGCAAAGCTTCTGGTAGAGCTGGATCCAATCAAAATTTACAAGCCCAAGGACATTCCCGATAAAGTACACAGGGGTCACATAACTGCGTTTTCTCGCTGGAACTTTGTTCTGCTGTAAAATTTGCTGCTGACTTGTACCTTCATTACCTGGGTTATACAATCCACTCCAGGACGCAGGAACGGCAGGGACTGTGGAACAGCAGTGTAGCAGTAGGAGCTGTTTGCCACAGCCCGTGCCCAGGATTGCTGCGCTTTCCCTGCGGCAGGTGGAGCACAGGAAACAAATAAGAATTTTGCTCGGTGCTGTTAAGAGTGAGTGGGCAGACAGGACCATTTTCACCAGGGTCCTTCTGACTGGCGTGGACCTGAAACAGCACCATTTCTCCCCGAAATAGCACGCCACAGGCAGAGACATTTTGTTTTTGCTAAAAGCAAACAGAGTTGCTAAGAAACGAATATTGCAGAGATGGAAATCCACAAAAGGTTTGACAGTTGCCGAATGGCGCGCGGCTTGGCAAACGTGGCCAAGCAGCCAGCCAGGAGGAGACAGACAATTCCATGGTGCTTCCAGCAGGAAACCCGTTGTTTGTTCTTCTCATCTTGTCTCCATCAAGCACACTGCTGATGGGGACTGAAAAACAGGAGTGTAAGAGGGACAGGGCCCTCTGATCACAGAATCATGGAATGG
>VYZR01080022.1:53183-72191 GCA_013400675.1 Oxylabes madagascariensis | reverse complement strand
TTCATTTCTCTGGGGCTCTGTAAGTGCTTTGTCACCACCCCCAGTCTGAAAAGCAGGTGAAGAAAAAGCTGTGAGCCTGCCTCCAGGTCTGCTTTGCTAAAAGTCATCATCCTTATTGTTGGAACCCTGGGCACTGAGAATTTCAGACTTTCTGTGCTGACAGGCACTCATCCCCAAGCAAACACTGCATTTGACCTGAGGCCATGGAGAAGGCTTCCAAAATTGAGGGACAGCACTGGGATTGCGGGTGTGGAGTTTGTGTAATACCACAGGGTGGAAAACTTAAGAGTTTAAGGGTTTAGAATATAGTAATATATATATAAAGCAAGATGGAGGTTTTAGGGTGGAGGCTAAGCCCTTCTCACCTTCTTCTTCATGGGTCTGGGTGGTGTTTTGTAATTGGAGAGAAAAGCCCACATTGCGGGCCAGGGGTGGTTGGTCATTGGGTTAAAAGTAAAAATAATTCAGGTGTCATTTCTTAATTGGACAGTTTGTCCTTAAAAGGCTTTGTAGAGAGAGAGATGGGGGCCATTTTTAGTTTGCTAGCTAGAAGTGCTGTAGAACTCATGGTTTGTGAGACTGTAATGTAGATAAGAATTAATAAACAACTGAGTCCGAATATGAAACACCGTCTGGCGTGTTTAATCCCGACCCTGGCAAAAAGCAGATAAAACACCCCATTATCTCACTCCCACCCCACTGCTTTGCTCGTACCAGGCAGCGGCAGTGCTGGCAGCTGTATGTCCAGTTGTCCCCGCTGCGGTAGAGCTTGTGGCCGCTCTGGTGCAGGCACTGGCTGGTGACGCGCGTGTCGCACTCGGGGCAGCAGAACAGGTCGGCGCCGGGGCTCCGGCAGTCGCAGGCGGTTCTCCGGCAGAAGATCCTCCCGTCCTGCCAGGACAGACACACCGTGTCACCCACAAACTGCCACCCGGGGAAGGTGGCAGGGCGGGCACGCCTTTGACTCGTCAGGAAATACTAATTTCTCAGCGTGCTCCATGCCAGTAAGGACTGGACCTTGCCTGTCATAGCAGCACTACCCCAGTTTCTGTCAGGGCATGGATCCAATTCTGTCTGAACCCCAGAACACTGTTTTCCCGTCTCCAGCCAACTGGATTTAAAAGCAGTCAGTATCCCAGTGAAGCAATTTTATATCTCATTGGTTACATCAGCAAACTCTTCAAGCAGTTGCCACGCTGATACATATAACATTTATTTAGCTATTACGATATAATAGCTATATTTAATATTTATTTACTATTTCGACTGAATGTACCACCGTGAAGAAAATAAGTTGAATAAAGGCGGTCCCTTTAACTTAATCAGAGCAACATAGAGCACAATCACAGTAGCACTAATTGTTCTTTATTCTGACCTCTGTGTCTGTCCCTCATCTGGACCTACAGTACACCAGCTTAAGGATAAAAGAACTTACCATCATTCATTATAATTCAGTGCACGTATTACAGAGGGCCTGGATAAAGCTATATTCTGCTTTGGATCACAACGATACAATTCCTAAAGCAACTCCATTCATTTCACTGCAGTTTTCCCTAGCCTCACGGGAACTTTGTTCTGAGTCTATTATCTGATGTGAGGAAGAAAATTTCGTGGCCACCAAATATAGGAGCACCTTTCAACGCAAGGGAATTTATTTCCTCAGATCCTTGAAAAAAACCCCTTATTTCTAATAAGAGTGGGTGGTTCTAGCCCCCTCTGCCATGGGCCATAGGTTGCTCAGTTTGCAGCATGGGGAGGCACTGCTGATGTGGGAACCAGGGTTTGGTTCCTGTTTCACAGCAAAGCCAGTCCTGTCCACAATGCAACATGTACAAAATCAGCACTAGGGAATCACCGTGCCACGGCAGCTCAGTGTCACTGCTGCATTTCATCACGGCTCTGAATGGATTAGAATATTCCTTGCTATTGTAAAAATAATTGTCATCATTTCTTATGCCTGGCAAGCAAAGCTAAAACTACACAAAATTATGAGAGAGAACATGCCAGGATAACAGGGATCTGAACTGCTTCTGCCAGCTGCAGGCATTTATTACTCCACAAGCTTTGTTCAGCGCTGCATCCAACTAAGATAAGTATTCTGTACTGGTGGCTAGATTGCCACTTTAGCTGTGGGAGGAGGGAGGAACAAACTTTATCTCCTTACTCAGCAGCCTGCTCACAAGGAAGAATGGCAGTAGCCCATTTCCTCGGCCATGGGTTTGGCCAGCTCCAGCTGCACATCAAAAGCCAGCTCAGCCCAGCAGCTCTGTCAGGATGACCCCCTGATGCTCCAAGCATGTAGGGCTGTGACAGGAATCCAGGGAACCTCGACCATGGCAGTCTCTCTCCTCTTCTGTGCTGATTAATAATGGCTAACAACAGCCCGCCTACTTAAATGCAATTCGGTTTCTAAGCTTTCAAGATCAGTTCTCAAAATTCCCCTTTTGGCTGGTGACACTGTTGGTAATTAATTCTGTGCTTCCCTGAGCATGTTCCACGTTGCCTTTACTCTCCATATTTCAGAATACTGAGAAGATCTGCTGATTTGGCCAGAGAACTTTGGTAATCATAATACACTGCGACTCTGTTTCGTCTCTAAGCATCTGTGGTTTGTATACAAACTCATTAGCTCTGTACTTTTCAAAACACATTTTTATCCCTATACTGCAGTGACACAAAGTCTCACAACCTACACTATCTCATGTGCATCTTGGCAGCTCAGCAGTAGCCCTGAGAAATACACAGAAAATTGAGAAATATATAGAGAAAACCTTATTTTCTTGAGGTGAGTAATAACAGACAGCATCTTATTACTGCCTCCTCCTTCCCATCTTCCTCCCAGAGTCAGTTCTACATTCTTCAAAAGCATCAGAGGCATGAACATAAAATTGTTCTTATCAAAGGCAAAACCGACACACAAAAGAATTGCTGTTAGGGGTGGTTCAAGTCCTCACAGAGCCCCAGAGCCAGTCTGGAAAGAAATCAGACCCTGCAAAAACCAAACCACCAAATGGTTCTCACCCTCAGGAACACACATCAGCCTGACAGATCCTCTGCTCCCAGTGCTGGGTGTGTCTCCCAGAGCTTTTTAACTCAGGGAAGGGAAGGGAGGGTTGGCTTAACCAGAAGACAAACCCGAAAGCCCAGACACAGCCAGACTGCACAGCCAGGCTTTGCTTTTTCCATGGGAGCACAACAGCTTCCCACTCCAAATTCTGCCAGCCTTAAATCTGATGGTCTGTTAAGTCCACAATAGTTCAGAAAGGTGCCCATACAAGACGTGTCAAATATACTTAAAGAACAGAGTTAATTTAGAGTTTTGAGAATTTATGGTTTTCTAAACTTTATGTACATTTAGATGGACAAGAATGGTTTGAAAACACTGGGTCCAGTGAAACACTGAAATAGCCTGTGCTTCAATAATGACACTTTGCTTCATTATATAAATGAAGCAACATTATTTCCTATATTCCGTAGTATTCGTCTTCACAAATAGCTTCAAAGTTCATGAAGTAAGGTTAACGTATTTAATTTCCTTTGCACCTGATTGTGAGTTTAAATATTTTAAAGATGGTGACTATGTGTTTCAGCCAATGCATAAAATATATCCACCTGTCCTTTGCCAGAATAACCATAGCAAAAGAAAAGCCAGTTTCATTTCAAAACTGAAATGCTGATTTGCCTCCTGGATAAAACACATAAGCAGGATCACGGCAAAGTTTGAGTAAGTAGTATAAGGAATGGTTTAGTTACATCCTGCTCTTTTCCTCACTGCAAACTGAGCAGGCTCCAAAAGATCAAGTAGGGCCAGTTCTCCATGAACTGTATGAAAGGGAGAGGTTTGAGAAGCAGTCTGGGGTATTGGAAGCTATCAGGATGTATTAAAATGTATTTCAATAAACACTGAGGGAAGACTTCAGATTCTGCCTGAGATGTGAGATATAAGGAGCTCTTCCTGGTTTTCCCTGTTCTATAGACAAGAATTTGCTCTGGAAACAGGCAGCTACTGGAAGGAAATGAAATGCAAATGTTAATTCACAGATGGAAAAAGTGAAGTGAGGAAGACACAGTAAGAGTCATAACAACAGTGTCAGACTCAGTTTAAACTATGTACTAGTTAATCATTTCTGTATTTTCACATACTAGTAAGAACATTCAACATAAGAAATACATGCAGTGAGAAATGGCAAATAAAACAAATTGCAAGCAATCTCAAATGTGAATAGTAATAGTTACAATTCTGCACAGGCAGACCAGATGTCTTCACATATATTAAACTCCTTATCCTATTGACTGGAAATCCTTTCACAAGCTTGCCAGTTCCCCGAGATTACCATAAAAGCTTGATATATATTCAGTAAAGTTGTACACTTCAGCTTCTGAAAGGAGGAGTTTTAGGGAGCTTGAGGCTACTTGAAGTAAAAAACACAGCAACTAACAAGAACATATTCCCTACTGAGCCCCAACCAGCAGTGTACTTTTTAGGCTGTACTCACTCTGAAGTCTTAATTTTCCCTCCTGCTACACCACTGCAAAACAGAAAAGATGAGACTTTCAGCTTCTTGCAACTTCAAAACACCTCTTTCCCTTTGTTCCCCCTCAGACCCTCTCATGCATCTCTGGCTCCCAAGCATTGAGATATGGAGGCCAATTCCCATTGCTCCATCTTCAGCTTCTCAAAGAGGCCAAAACCTAATTTTACTTGAACTCATGTATGGTTCGATAGTGCTCTGCTGTGCCTTTGGACACACTAGGAACAAAACAGGTCAGAGTGACCATAAAAGACCAGACACTTCTCAGATTAGGGTGTTTCTAAAATTCTTCTGATTTCAAAGAGAGCATTCCTCTGTTAGCTAGTGAAAATCAAGAAAGCAGAGCTAAACGCTCTTCTAACTTTGTTGCCATACAAAGAAGAAAAAGGCAATTTTCAGGGGGGGGCAAAAAAAAACTGCAACAAAAACTCCCCACCCTGATCTAAATGTTAACTCTTTAAGGTACATCCACTGACACCAGACCTGGCTCCTCCAAGCAAGCAGAGAGAGCTGCACTGCCCAAGTGGGAGAGCTGCCAACACAGCCAAGAAAAAAGCTGGCCCTCACCTTTCTTCACCTTGAGGAAACTCAGTGCCTGCTGCTGGGTCTTCTGACTTTGACTCATGCTCAGACCTCTCTCTCACCCAGCTAATTCAGATGCATTCGAAGCAAAGGGAAACACGGCCAACAGGGCGTGGGCTGACCTCAGTGCTGAGATGCATATTCATACAGAGGAGAAATGAAAAGCAGTTTCCAGCATTTCCACTAAGTGTGCACTTTGTGTTAAAGGGAAATGCCAGACCCTCTTCAAGGCACACTCTGAAGTGGGTATGGACAAACTCATTAGCTCTGTACTTTTCAAAAAACATTTTTATCCCTACACTGCAGTGACACAAAGCCTCATAAGCTACACTATCTCATATGCACCTTGGCAGCTCAGCAGTAGCCCTGAGAAATACACAGAAAATTGAGAAATATATAGAGAAAACCTTATTTTCTTGAGGTGAGTAATAACAGACAGCATCTTATTACTGCTTCTTTCTTCCCACCTTCCTCCCTGAGTCAGTTCTACGTTCTTCAAAAGCATCAGAGGCACGAACACAAAATTGTTCTCATCAAAGGCAAAACCCACACACAAGAGAATTGCTCTGAAGAGCACCCAGTGCTCTGGGTGACGTGGTAGAAGCTCAGCAGGGCTGGCCATTATTCAGTTATGTGTGTGGTTGTGCAGATGAAGGAAATAAATCCCTTCCCAGAGGAGTATCCCCATCCCAGCCTCAGTGCCCACAGCACAGCTTACCTTTTGCTTTGGGCTTAGCCCAGTATTTTTGCCAACAGCAGCAGCACTGCAATATTGTGTTTCTGACACGAGCCCGGGGAATTAAAGGAGCCCTGAGCCCCGGGGCAGCTGGATCTCACCTTGCAGGAGCAGACGGAGCACCTGTCCTCTCTCAGGGTCCACACCTGCCCGTTCCTCTTGAGGCCACCTTCGTGGGGACAGTCCCCGGTGCAGGAGGGCCCGGACGGGCAGAGGCAGTCAAAGCCTCCCGGCAGGTTCACACAGGCTGAATCGTTCCAACACGTGTGGAGCTTTAAGGCACACTCATCGATATCTGCAAAACAGCACATCCAGAAAAGCTTTGGGCACGCTTTGCACGGGGCAAGTTCTATTTCTGCATTCAGTAATTATTGCTCGTTCTGCCTTGCTGGGGGATGAGGGTGCATTCCTCTCTGTACCTTCCATATTTACTCGGTAGACCTTAAGCACTGATGGGTTTTAGGTTACTCTTCAGCATTTATTTTGACTCCACAAAGAACTCTGAAACCATCTCCATCAGGCTGAGTTGCAAATGCTGAGTCTGAGGTACCTGTGGAACCACATATCAGTGACAAACCTGAACCTTCAGATAAGGGTGCACGCTCATTTCCCAGGGGCTGGAAACTGGCCAGCAGAATGACCTTCTGTTGACTAGACCACCCTCTGTTCTGGGTTTTACACCAAAATAGTTCATCATTTCCTAGCACAAGCAACATTCCCCGTACTGAAAGCAGTCAGTTGCATCCTTTTCCCATTGCTGGAATTGGGGGGGGAAAAAAAAAAAAAAAAAAAAAAAAAAAAAAAAAAAAAAAAAAAAAACCAGGGCGCCGCAGCAACGAAACACAACCACAAACCACANTACACACACACACACACAAAGTCTTAAAGGTATGCAGTATGATTTAGCAATGACACAAAGAATAGGTGACAAGAGAAAATCATTATAAACCAGAGAAAAGCAAATTACAGTATCCCATTAAATTTGCTTTTGCCTCCAAAAATATAATCATGCAACATGAATTTATCTAGGGAGTTCATGCAGTGTTCTTTTCCTTGCAATGAAATCTATTAGATTTTTAAGCAAGTGGTTAAAAACTGGTGTTTCTTTCGGACAATAACTTTGGACCTTTCTTAAACAATACATTGACAAATTGTCCAGATGAAATACCACCAAACTGGTGGGTCCCTTTTGTTCCAACATGAACAATGAAAACTGTAATCAACAATGGGAGGAAGTGTGGAAAAGAAAATCCTTTAGAAGCATGTGATGATTTCTGTCATGATATTTCCAGAATAGTAATAGATGAACTCAGAAATTACAAGGATGAACCCCCATACTTATGATATGAGATGACCTTATTGCTAGGGTGAAATTTTAACTGTTCAGTATTACCCAACAACTTTTAATTTCTCTCTAAACCAAGAAAGTCAAAAGAATTTAGAAACAAAAGTTACCTAAAGTCTAATTTAGGTGGGATGTGATGTCCAGTGGCCTTACTTTTTGGACAAGTGCCCCGAGTGCATGAGTTATCACCTCAAAATTTCCTATCTTAAAAAGACTAAGAATTCTCTCATTCTGTTGAAGGAAACTCTTTGTAACAATCAAATCACTAAATTCAGTCTGGTCTGGATAGTACAATTCCTGATTTCAATTCATAAACACTTCAGGAGCAAGTGGAAATGTGGATTTGATTAAATGCAGAAATCAGTCTGCACAAGCAAGTCACAGCTTTGGGCTGGCAGAAAACGACTGCTCCTCGTTGTGCCTGCAGATCCAGAGGGAAGCTGGAAGCAATCTCACTGCCTTCACAGGGCTCCACTCCTGGGCTATCCTGTGGGCCAGTCCTTGGCAAGAAATGTTCCCAGTGGCCTGACGGCATCATTCCATTGCTCTTCACTCAGACTTGCCTAAAAATGGTGCATTTTTCTGTCCTGAAAGTCTTGATTGCCAGAAAAGAACATTATTGCTCTAGTGCACAACTCAGCCATAACTGAGTACTTGAAATATTCACCACTGGTGGTGGAAAAGGTGCAGCACTAAGGGAAACTAAAACTTGTAGCTCATTGTTTAACAAGTGCCAGAGTACTGCAGGAAGCAAAAAGCATGAAGACTGACATGAAGAGAACTATGAATGAACTGGTATCAAATGAATTACATCCAAATAGCTACTGAGAACTTAAAACGTTCTTCAAGATATCCCATTTTCCTCTCAATAGACTTTGACTTGGGTTTTTTGTTGAAAACAAAGGTGTAAATGAAGCATTCACTTTGCTTTTGGTGGTTTCAACACGCATCATCAACATTGTCCTCCCTGCCACATTAAGAGCTCCTTGACTATAATCTGTATGGGATGTAGAGGAATAACAGGGCAGATTAGAAGGGTAGCTTTCACAGTTCAAAAGTAAAAGGATTTCACTGATGAATATTAAACCATATTGCCTACAGAGTTGCATTTAATTGCTTTACTTATGACACCGAAATCTAATTCTGTTTCTATGTAATTTAACAGATTTATGGAGAGCCAGATGTTAGCAATTATAGAAACTAACATTATTCATGTTCTCAGTAGTGCAGACCTGCTCACACAAAGCCAGCTTCATCTCCTGTGCGTAGGCAGAAGGGAAGAACCCCTTATTTATGGACCCCTGCTGCTGTTCTCCATTTAGCACACATACAAAGGGTGTCCCCGTTAAGAGCAGCCCAAACTGGTAAATGGGAGATTCTGGACAAAGAATCAAGCAAAGCATGAACATAAATTCCTAATTGCCACGCAGCTTTTTGTTTTTTTATGCAAATAAAAGTTTCCTATTTTTTATGGCATTTACTATTTAGAAGTTTTAGTCATTAATCAGATATAAAAGACTTGGACACTGCACTAATTTTCAGCCGAACTTTTAAAAGAACTAATTTTCTGAGAATACCCCTTTGGCAGTTTTTGTTGTTGCTGTTTGATTGCATTTCCTAAAGTCAGAACAAACAGACAGTGCTCCTGGTAACTTGAGGGAAAAAAGTTACAGGCATAACATGTTTTTGTCCCTGTCACTCCTTCAGCCTTAAACCAGACTGGGAGAATGGGGAAGGAAAAAAAATCCCAGCCAAATGCTCCCACACTGTTAGCTCTCAGGTACAGAAAGTATTTCATTTTACTGAAGATCAAATGGCCATATCAGTGTGGGATCAGCGTGAAGACGGCTATGCAAAGCAGGAAAGAAAATACTTGTATTTAGTGGGAAATTTCTCTTCAACAACTGGAATCAATGTGACAACTTAGGTGTTGAAAAATTAGCCCAGCTCAGTTGTCCAAAGCAGTAATTTAGTGAATGTGAAAACTATGACGAGACTTTTTGCACTTAGCTTATTTTTGTAGTATTTAAATCCTTGCTGAGCTCAAATTCTCCATGTCCTGTCAGGTTTCATTTGCTTTCCCACAACTGTTCTCAGAAGATGCAGGCCCAAAACTGGAACATTTAAAGATGGGCAAGGCAAAACTACACACAGATCTCATTTCCCATTATAATGACACAGAGTAGGAAGGAGATAAAATATTAATTTATAAATCAAGCAGCACTTGAGGAACACTGGAGATAGCAAGGAGGCTCCGTATTCTTTCCCTATATATAAAGGATAAGAACAAAACACCTCTATTTACGTTTGGAAGGATTAATTCTTTCATGTATCCTGCCAACCTATGGAAATAATCTGATTGTCACACCTGAAATAGGATTTTGCAATTTTATTCACTCTACTGAGGTTCTCTGTGGCAAAAACTCCTAATTAATCCCAAATAGAAGTGGCAGAGCTTTCCTTCCCCTCTCCAGACAGTTCCTTTTCCAGAGGTGAGGACAGAGTGGAAACACCTGTATTGGGCAGAAGCTTGCTTGTGCTGCAAAGCTTCCCACAATTTTCTATCAACAACCCAGCCAGCAGCAAAGGGACGTGGCTGACCCTCACACAACTGATCAGGATCTCCACTCCTCAACCTCTCCAGTCTGCTATAAACAAATGCACAGCCCTAAGTACCTGGCCATGCACATTTCAGCAATCCAGACACGTTCGGTGGATGAAAAAAAGAAAGAAAAACAAAGCACCCAAGATGTGCTCATTTCCAATACGCTCTCAGAGTACACGGACAGCACAGTAATGTGGGCAGACAAGAAAACAGAACCAAAATGGGAGCAAATAATCCCCTGAGACGCAATTTCCTTTTCCATCCTTTTTGGCTGTAATGAGAAGTAATTTGCCTCAGATATTATGAGAGGTCCCACGGCCACTGCATTTGAATCAGGTAGGAGACAAGCATGACTGTACATATCAACACAAGTTCATTAGCTTGGCTTCACTGAAATTTTAAATCAATCCCTAGCTACTTCATTTCTTAGTTTTCAAGGCTGTTCAGGTTTTAATTGTGAGACCTTTCCATAGCACCTTAATAAACGTGTGCAAGCAAGCCATGCAGCGTGCCGCTCTGTATTATCATGGTAAGCTGCTGCAGAAGAAAGAACCCCACCAACGTGCTAATTTTAACTGTTATGGTACATTAAACCATTACAGTATATTGTTAACGTGACAAATGCGTGCTGGGCTCCCAAACCAGTGTATGTACAAGTTAACTAAACACTGCTTTGACAAATCATTCTTCACAGGCAACTTGTCACTTAATGACTTTTGCCTTCTTTCCAAATCAAAGTTATTTGGAGTTGTCTTTGAAAAAATATCACCAAACAGATTCATTTTTAGCTAGAAAATATTTTATGATGGTACTTTTATTCTATAGACACATAAGGGTCTACTGAAGAACAGTGCATAGTAAATTAGATTCTGAATAAAGAATTTACTAAAGCTTTCTAAAAATAGAGAAATTACTAAACACAATTACCTTGAACACACGTAACTCAGCTTTCTGTTGAAATACAAAGATTAGAATTTACTAGATGGACATTAAGATAACCTTTATTTTACAGGATAAAATCCACTGACACCAATTCTGATACTGTGAGCTTTAAGAAATTCTGTGAGCAGAACAGAAGAAAGTTGCAAAAGAGCAGGTTCTAGCTGGTCTTGGATACTCCGTACCACATACAAACCTTTCTGCCTGCACAGCATTTCCCTACCAACAGATAGGAACATAATTCTCAGGCATATGGGAAGATTTTTGAAGGATAGGTCATCCTTTTGTGTGATACAGAAAGGGGGAAAAATAAACAAAATCTAACCTCCTCTGCTTTTACTTTCTAATGTAGGTAAGGGACAGCACTGCAGCATACCATGGAATATATGACAGCTTCAGGAACTGATTTAAAATCCCTTCAGATTTGACCCACAAGCACTGCTGCACCCAACCTTTGTGGGGGACTAACACCTGTGCAGTTTTCTTTCATGAGCTCCTGACTCCTACCTTTTTCCAGCCCTCATTTCCCCAAACCAGCAACTCTAATCCTGCAGCAAGGTCTAGCTACACCACCTTCCAGGCTGAAATAAATGGTGAATCCTAGGGGGATTTGGTGGGAGGTGGATCCATGTTAAGCTTCCCTATGAAATCTGCAGTGATTCTTAAAGAAAAAAAAAATAAATAAACAAAGCCTGACAGGCACTGCTGCCTTGGCTGTCATTCCTCCTGTGCAAGTCCCAATGTAGGGACCCAAAACCACAGATCATTATGAAAAAAATAGGGTCAGTAAATCTGCACTCCAGGGTCTGCACAGCGCTCTACACACTGGAAGCATCTCAATTCGGGATGGAGATAGAAGAGGAAAATTTGCTTTGCATTTTTTGGGTTTGTTTTTATCAGTAGATAGTCATAAATGCTGTATCACGACAGCTCGTCGTTCCCTATGAAGTATTATTGTTTCTGTACCTCAGATTGCAGCGAAGCTCCTATTACAAAATTTAAAACAAACCAACCAACCAACCAACACAGCAGCTGTAGCCTACAGGCTTTAATTGCCAAGCAAACTTTGGTAGCAACTTGGTACAGCAATTGTCTTTTGTCTGCAAGCAGTATTCTTAATAACACATTGTGAAAGACCAGGGGCTCCTATAAACACTTCTGTGGGAAATCAAATTACACTCCCTTAATTTGAGCCTGCTCACCATCACTATATGAAGCTGACATCCCTGATAAAAGCTGTCTTTGGTTGATATTTTGAGCAATAAAAGAATTTTGCCCATCTTGAGGGGGCCTGGCTAAGCCACAAATGCTCATAATCCAAGCTCTGGTGCAACATTCTGGTGCCCTTCCCCTCCACACCTGCTGATTTACACCACAGCCCCTCACCAGGTGACAAACCTCGCCGTCTCCTCTTTGTCAATGAGAATATAGCCTTTAGAGGCACTGAGGTATCCCACCTCCCAAATAGAAGCTGTTTTTCTTAATGTTGTGCCAGCACTGCAGAGATAGTGCAAGCAATGACTCAGCTCCATAACACCTACATAAAAGTGGAGGGAAAAGGGGTTAATCAATATGTACATAATTGTGTCCAACAAAAGCAACTGGCTGCCTGGGCTTTGGGCAATCTGTCTGAGATGAGCACTCCCTCTCGCTGCCTTGTGATCTTCTTTTCTTTATTGTTATTAGTAGTACTAGTATTTATTGTTATTATTTTGTAGGAAAGGGTTTAATCTTATTTTACTTATGTTTTTAGCCTATTTATTGTTCTCCAAGTTTGTCCTTCAGGGAGGAAGAAGAAATGTTTCAAAGCACACTGCAAGACAATGGCTCATACCCACCTCATGCACACCAATTCAGTATACAATACATCAGGAAAAAATACTGTTGCTAAGCAGATGAACCCTCTTCTATCTGAAGCAGAGTGAAAGACACCAGTTCTGACTCTAAATGCTCCACCATGCAAACAAGCTCTGTAACGTGACATATTGGCTAGAACGTGCACTGTTCTCTCTCTGTTGTTTTACCCAATTCTTAGTTGCATCTTAAAATAAACATCGTGGTTTGGAATTTGTCAATATGGGTTAGCGGAGTCTTCCAATTAATTTTTAATTATTTTATTTCATTGTACTGGTGAAGCAAACAGGTTTATTTCTCTCCCTCACTGGTACCCTGCAGCAGATGGCTCAGAGAAGCCATTTCATTAAAATAACCCCACTAATTTCACATCCTGTTTACAGCTTGCATATGGCAAGACAAGCACCTCACCTCACAAACTTCCAGCACGCTGTGCAGGTCAAAATGAGGGCAGGGTGTTTTCATGGGATCTTATTCCTCCAGTCTCCACCAGAGCACAGAACGCTGAGGGCTTTCACCCAGAAATGGTGAAAATGCCTCTTACCCCCACTGGCCTCAGTGAAGGTTAAGCTTATTTGAAGGTTATGTCATGTTGCTTTGACTTCTCATAAAGAAGGTATTTTCGACATTGCTCCACTCATCACTCACCTTACTACATTCAAATAAACCAGAGGGGAACTCTTAACATTTGAGAATTCGTTTAGAAATACATGACTTCCATCTATTTTACCTATGGAATCATGGAACGCTGTGAAATTTGCCATTTTTTACACAGCCACCCTCTGAAGAAGTTCACTGCTGTGATTTTGTTGAGCTTAGGACAATGAGTANCTGTGAAATATGCAGTTTTTTACACAGCCACCCTCTGAAGAAGTTCACTGCTGTGATTTTGTTGAGCTCCCCATCAGCTTAGGACAATGTGTAAAAAGCTAACTTAGCTGGACAACCTACAAAATATTGCTTTGAAAATCATTATTGCTCCCCTGCATTTTTAAATTATGATACTACCTTACCCCAAGGACTTCTAATAGCCAGAATTCGTAAGAGGTGGGAATGTTTCTTTACAAGTAAATTTATGTATTTTTGTTACAAATTGTTATTTTAACTATAGACTCTAAAATCATAGAAAACACCCTTTGAAGTTATGGCCATGATAAATGAAATTTACAGCACTAAAAGAAAAAACCAACCACAAAAGGAGGAGAAGAGCTTCAACAGAAAACTCATATAGCAGACTAGAGGTGCAGTAACTGAAATTCCAAAGAAAGGACATAGCACTAGGAGCCAGGTGATCTGTATCTCTACAGAAGTTAAAACGGGATCCCTTCTAAAGAGCTTTAACCCCACCTGATAAAATCCCACATAGAAATTAGGTATAAGGCAAGTAACTGAAAAGGTGGAGAAACTGCAAGGCAGGGGTAAGGTGGGATTATCATCTTCCCCATGGTTTTAGTGCTGCTTACTTGCTGTAGGGGCACCCAGAGTCCTACAGCCACTGAGGGCACAGGAGCCAGCATTGCCTCCCCATGGAAAACAGAAACAACTGACACACTCCTTTAAAAATCCCATTAAAACACCCACTAAAAAACCCTCTCTGCTCCTGCTCCTGGGACCTTATCCTGCAAATACGGTTCGTAGAGAATTTGATGTTATTTGAGTGACTCTAAAAACGGAACTGTGGAGATGCCAAAAAAATGGAAAACGAGCAAACCGAAGCACCACAGACATGCCACAGATATGTTCTTCCACCACTCTGCCTGAAACCTGGAACTGGAAAAGCACCTCTTCCCCTTTCCAGGCCAGTCAGGCTCCCCAGCAAACCCACGGTCACTCCAGGCTGCAGAGCCACTGCGCTCTGACGGACGGAGCTTTGGGTCACGCTTTGGGACAGACAGACAGACAGACACCCTCCTCCTGCCCTGAGACACTCAGGAACCCGCCAGCCGCTTGGGAAGACCATGCAGAAGGAGGGGGGAAGGAGAAAGGCTGTGCTGGTGGTTGCTTACCAAGGCAGGACTCCCCGGAAGGAGAGTAGCTTCCATTGTCATGGAAACCGCTTCTGCACTCACAGTGGTACCACCCTGGGAGGTTAACACAGCGTGAATGGTTGTGACACTCAATGATGCCCTCTGCACACTCATCAATATCTGCCTCAGAGAAAAACACAAGCCAGCCAGGAAATTAATTTCCTTCGACACCAATACTGTAGGGGTTTTTTTTGTTTTTTTTTTTAAACTTATTGGTTTGGATTTTTTTAAAAAGATTTCCTTTAATAGACGGATCAAGATTTATTACAGTTCCAAACAACAGACATTTAAAGCATGACTCACATAACAACAGTAAAAAATAACAATAATACATCATGTAATCTGTTAAGGACAAGATATTATTTTGCACCATGATTTGTTGAAAATGCAAACCAAACATGCAGATTTTTTTGTGCCTTGTTCAGTTTTTTTGTTCATGCTGGGGGTTTTTGTTTGCTTTTTTAACTCAGAAATTGCATTCCATTTAAAGCGTTGCAGGACAGGTTGTCCAGTGAAAAGGCAGTTTCAGCAATATTCCCGCTTTACAAACTGCATGTGCCAGGACACCTTGGAAAAAAAGAGCATTTTCTTCAGGATTTGTGTTTGCAGCACTCAGTTGCGATATTGGCAGCTATCTGGGACTGAAGGTGCTCAGAACACTTCACAAACACTGGTTAATCTTTTTTGTTTACATGATCAAAATAAATACCTGATACAAGGGTAACAGCGTGTGACCAACAGAAAAACCAGTCCACGTTTCAGCTGCAATAAAATGTTCAGCTGGAAAAGAGTGAGGCAAATGACAGCAAGTCTGCAGCAATGGAAAGATACAGCACGATGAATCCCCTGCTGAGTTTCAATAAATGTGCTGTTTTTAGAAAGGGGTTCCTCAAATTTCTGTAACGTGTTTAATAGAGACTTCATAATTGCCAGTAACCTTGGCTAATCATGGCTGGCACCTGGCTGCTGCTCCCCTTTGAGCATTTTTCAGCACATTTTGTAGGGTTGTAATTAAAATTAGCAAATTAATTATATGTTAACCTTGTGGTAATTTAAGAAGCCATTATATTTGCATTCCTCTATTCAGCTCAAGCTTTTTTTTTTTTTTTTTTTTTTAAATTTTGGACAGTTTTCAGCTGGATAACTTATCAATTAAAAGGAGACTGAAATTAGTCCCAAATAATTCCCACTTTCACCCACAGAGATTTTTTTTCTTGGCACAAAAAATGTGCCAAGAAAAAAAAAATGCATAAAATTGCACAAACGTGCAATAAAATGTGCATAAAATTGTACACACCAGACCAAAAGAAATTGGTGAAAATAGGTTTGGACAGTACATTTAGCTCCACAAGCATCAGAGGACCAATGTCTCATGATCCTGATGCAAGACTGAGTTAAGGTGATCAGTTAACCACAGAATGCAGCTTCTAGCTCAATTTCCAAAACACATACAGCAATACGGTTTCATGGACTGCACTGGAGTCACGTTGATGTACAAGGAAATTGATTTGAATGAGGCATCCTTCAACACAATCCCATTTTCTTACGTCTTACAAGCATACCATAGAGAAGTTTGATTTTTCCTCATTTCAGTAGCAATATTTATTCTTGCTGAAATACAGTTGAGAAACCTAAAAAATGCCGTTTTCCAAGATTCGCGTTCGCCCTCGCTCAAGCATGAGCCAAGTTATCTACATAACAGGATCATAAAAACTATTTATTTCTAGTTTTACTCAGCTCCCACCTAACAATACAGTCAATTTTTAAATGCTTTAAGATCTGTAACTGCTGCACCTTTCCTGTACTTTGTACTTTGTGGGAGCTAATTTTAGTGTTAAAACACTGCACGAATCCAGCTGTCCATCAACGGTGAGTGCTGCTTGCAAACTCAGACACTTTCAATTCATTACAGCAAATGGAATTTATAACCACGATCTCTTCACATGTCATGGCTGATGAAACGGGTTTAATCCTATTTGGAAAGTGAATGACTTTGCTACTGCAGGTCAATTGCAAACAAATCCTTCTTCCCGCTTCCCTTTCTTTCCCAGTGTGGGATTGGAGAATGTTTCTGTTTAAAGACTGCTTCCTTGTGTCAATCCTGTGCCGGACTCCTGTCTGTTCAATTTTACATTTTTAATTTACAAAATCAATAGAGCGTTCCTAAAGTTCATGTCTAAACTTAAGCCCTTCCAAAAGCCTGTGATTTAGGCTCATGGCAAAGGACACGAACTGACCAGCAGGCCACTTCTCAGAAAGCCTGCCTGCCAGGGTACCAAAGCTCAGCAGCACTTCACTCAGGGGGAGAAGAGCCATTATGGAGAGTGGTTATGTCTCTACATTACGTCAAAAAGTAAAATAATACATGTTATTACATATCTTTCAAGTTTAGATGACTTTACTGTGGCAGTACCATACCTGTTACAGCTTGCGTTCCCTGATGTGCAGGGAGACACTAACCAATTCCTTCAACCAGCAGAGCTAGGGGAAAAAAGACTTGCTTTCAGTTTTACAGCTTCTTCCTTTACTTCCTCCATCTCCTGAAACCACTGGAGCTATGCCAGCATTGTCCTCCCCACGCTGGGGGCAGTGGGGAAAGGACAAGAGAAGCTATGTGGGCTTTTTGGGAAAATCTGCCATGACAGACACCACTGGTGTGGAAGCAAGGAGTAAAAAACTCATCAAGCTCTACCTCCTGCCACTGCCTCCCCTCTCCAGGTTGAGCTCAGCCTTCTCCTGCACACAGTGCTGGGAGGATGGTGCAGGAAGGAGAATGGGGAAGCAATTTTCCGTCCCTCTGCCCCTGCAGCACGTTGGGATTCCTTTGGCAGCACAGCAGCAGCGGCACCACGGGATGTGAGTGGTACCAACAAGGAAAACCCTTTAACAGCATCTCCCTTTACCTAACACATGGCTGTTCCTTGGAATGGTGCACACAAACACCATGAGGAGCTTTGCAAGCTTCTCCTGTGATCCTGTGCCTTTTTTGTAGCAAGGGTATAAACACAGGGAACAGGAAAATATGTGGATGTTCTAGAAACTGAGATTTAAGATGCTCAGAATACCAAGAGGGAAAAGCAAATAACAGCTTTGTAAAACGGTGTGTCATACACCATGACACTGTTTAGTTCATTTAATAGACCATTTCCAGCTAGACATCCTATGTCTTTTCAAAACACTTCTTTTGAGCATTTCTTCTGCACAGAAAAATGTTGATGTACATAAGAGCCAGTTCAGGGAATTAGAATCAATTCACTTCTCTTCATCATTGCTTTTCCATCTTTAGATTCTAGCATCAAATTTGCATACTTGCCTCAGGACAAAAGTCTTCCTATCCAAGTCTGGTTTAGGGTTTTGCTATAGAATTTGAGTTAGATACACACTATTTTTGTGTGTTTTGTGTGTGCAGATGCTTACCAGAATGTCCTATATGTACTTTCTTCTTAAGGTCATGTCAAGCTGAAATGAAAGTGTACAATTCTGACCTGTGAGTGCAAACAGTGCAGAAATTCTCATCTTTTTCAAAGGAGCACACTAAAACCTGATCAGAAATTCTGTCACTTCACACAGGCCAGAAGAAAGGAGTGGTGGGCATCTTTTGGCTGCGTTCTCATGCTGTGGGTGCTGCCTGCCCTGGGTGCTCCTGGCAGCAGGACAGTTTGTATGGGATTTCTGCATGTCTCTGTCAGGATCTAGATGGTCTAAAACTGAGTGCCTGTGAGAAACTGCCAATTTAACATNCTCTGTCAGGTCTCTGTTCCATGTCATCCTTCCCAGGCATCATCATAATCCTAATTTTCCTCTGCAGTCTCTGGCTAAATATCTGTGCTACCTTTGCATTAGGGGCGGTATTTTTCATTTCTTGCTCTAATGCAATGTAAGACATGGCTGCTCTTACCACCATGACACTATTTTTGTAGGTTTTTTTCATTCAAGCCTTGTTATAACGTCCATGTAAAAGCAGATCTTGTACAAACCATCCTGTTGCCTGCTGCTACCCCACTCAGTCATTTCACTGCCATTAGTGGAGAACTGTTAATGCATCTGGCAACACTCCACTATAGTGGCTTTGCTCAGAAATGGCACAGGTTCTTATTGAAGAATAAAGGCACCAGTTGGTTTCGTATAAGCTCTCGCAGGATATTAATCCTGCCCTTTAAGGACAGGTCTGTAATTTTTACTTTTAGCAGCTTCTTGCATTATTCATAAAGGTATTTATGCAGACAAGATAAATAGGATAATTTATCTCAAAATAAAACACAATGGCTTCAGAACCCTGTGAAAAAGTAAAATTAAAATAATTCAATCTTTTCTAATGCTCCATCACATTTAAGTCACTGTGTGATAATACTAAAAGGAAAACTGTTCAGTGCCATGTAACAGCCAGC
>VYZR01080022.1:38592-52270 GCA_013400675.1 Oxylabes madagascariensis | reverse complement strand
CTTCTGTCTTCATTTAACAGAGCTCTTAAGGGTTTGCCCAGCCAAGACCTGAAAGGGTCCATCATCAGTGCTGACCCTCTAATTTGGAAAACTGTTCAGTGCCATGTAACAGCCAGCAATATGCAGTCTCAATGAGACAGAAGAGTTTTATCGTAAAAGTGTCTGTTCATCAAACCATTATTGTATTCTTTCTCATGCAAAAAATATACATTCCTTATCTTTAGTTTCCACTGACTGGGAGACCTCTAAGCAGGAAAAGCATGTACTAACAAGAAAGGATCACACAGGTCTCAAGCTTCCTGAATTGAAATTGTACCTTGAAAGCTGACTCCATGGCTTCCAGAGCATTTCAGCTTTGTTTTGCACATCACAGTATTTTTCTTCAACATAAAAACACCAGAAAAACGCGCCCAGCCCACTGAGGCATTAGTTGTATTTAAAATACAGCCTCTTCTCACCTCCTACTCCAGCCTAAGCCTCACTTGCAGAAGACAGAGATAGCGAGAAAGGGATGGCACTGACAGCACTATGCAAACAGTGTCGCTGCTGCAAAGGATTCACTCGACTATTTCAAATAAACCCTGAAAGCAAAGACAATTACTTTGGATGAGAACAGATGAAAAGCTCTCTTTCTCTCTAAAAAAACTCCAACAAACCCTCCCACCTGCCTACCTCTACAGTTTTACATCAACTTAGAGAAAGGCTGAATTTTATCCTTTATTATTAACCCTTTTATATCATTAAATCCCTACATTAGCTTTGACAGTTCACTACAAGAGGGGCCTGCCTTTTTAAAACATATGCAATACAAAGCAGAAATACAGTGCCTTACAGTCTGCTGGATTTTCCCAGCCAAAGCAGGAGAGGCTAAAACTCTCTGACCTGGTCCCAGGTTTGCAACCCTATGTGCCTGGAATACCCAGGATACAGCTGGGACTGCAATTGAGCTGTTAAAGAACTGGTGGCTCAGAGAACACAGACAACACTGTAATTAAGCTACATTTGAATAATGACTGCTGGCTGCTGCTCAGCCTCTTGGGGCCACTTCATTCTGAAGACAACAGAGATACTGAAACACCAGGAAGGACAGGAAAGGCACCTGTCTGAGAACTGTCTGCTGGCATTTTTAATCATCAGTTCTTAGTTTCACAGCTTGAAGTATCTCAGGTGATAAAGACTGCCCCCACCTCTGCCTGAAGCCAGCAGCAAGCTTTGGAATAACTGCTGAGGAAATTTCTCCTTGACATTTAACCTCCTTTTTAATTACGTTCATTTTAACTCATTAGGAGATCCTGGGCAAACAATCAGCACCAAATAACACATTCCCCTCTCTTCAGAAGTCGTGGCTGTTTTCACAGACTGATTTTAATTGCTTTATATTTATATTGGCCTTCCCAGTTCCTTCTCAGGCAGGAATAATTTTGTCTGTATAAATGGTACAGGCTTTGGCCCATTTTCCTGTTTTGAGGACACAGTGGTAAACCATAAAAGGTTAAATTTGTCAAGACAGCGAATAAAACTCACATTCATGAATAATCAAACCCACACAAACAGTTTAATAGTACTATATGGCTTTCAGGGATGAAATGTGTGCCCACCATCCTTTATAATTAAAGAACAGCTATAATATGCTTTATTGAATAATTCTGGACTATTATAAAAGATTTAAAAAGTATAGAGATTTTTAATCATTTGAAACTCACATGCAAATTTAGAATGATGATTTCACCAAGAATAAATGGAATAAATCAATATCAGAATACTAACACTGACTAGTTGTACCAGCATTTTTAAAGATTAATTCTTTTAATATATAACATCTAATTTATTGAAATTCATTTTAGTACTTTATATATTTATACACAGTACAAGATGATGTCTTTACGACTCTGGCGCATGTGTCTCTCATACCCTCACATTCATCAATTTTCATGCTAAATATGCCGCACACTTGGAGTATGCAACTGAAAAGTCCTGGATGATTCAAAGAAATCCCACTTCACAAGACTGGAGTTGAAAGAATTTTTGTTTCTCATATCTAAAGATCACTGGGTGATGTGAGACATAAAAACTGGAACGAGACCATTCAGCAGAAAGCCTGGCAGGGTAAAGAACTATTTCATATTTAGCACTGCATTTGAGCTCTCATTGCAAACAGGATTTTAATGCTCACTCCACAAGGCAGAAACAGACTCTCCTCACAATTAGCAGGTCAAGTTCCAACCTGAGGCAGAGACTTTCTGTCAAATTTGAGGCTGATGGTCAGTACATCTCTCAAACTCCATCATCCTGAAGGCAGCAGGGCTTTTAGCCCAGAATTTAATGTATTCCAGCTCCTGGAACAATGGTGCCAATCGAGCACAACGCAGCTGGTTTGAAGATGGGCATGGGGAACACACAGGGCCAAAGAACCTGTTTGCCACCTCCAGCCATTGCTGAATTAATGACACTGACCTTCAGGACAGAAGTTCAGCTCATTGTCTACTTGTACCTGGTGGCAGTACCCCACAGTTCTCCAGGAATGTCCTTTCTTACTCTTTTTGACATGATGCTGTTCCTAAACATACCGGAGCACTTTGTCAGGACCCCAAATTCAGGATTTTTCTACCTATTTAGGAACAGTCTGTGGTCTTCATGCTGCAGTCACCCATGTGAATCAATCTGGTAGCATTTCTGCAGAGAAACTGAACTCCAGACCCCCAGTAAGTCACAGACCACCACGATTTAATTTATATAATATATCATAATATATATTAATTGGTAGAGAGATACAATGTGCAATTAACAGGTGAGATAAACAAGGCAGAGAGAGATACAAAGAACTTCCCAAAGTTGTCCAAAGCCAAACTGTGAGAAAGTTCTCAACTGTGTAATTCCAGTCCACTGTCCTGCCATTTATGTCACCCTTCTCCATTCCCTATAAAAATGTTCTCAAGCGACCAGGTAGAGGCAAGGCCAATCTTCATGGTTCATGAACACGAGCTTTATTTTTTAAGAATGTTCAGCAGCTTCATCCACAACTGCTAATTCAATTAAATTGTGATCCTCGAGTTAATATCCTGCATATATTATATATAAGCAACTATTCAGAGTATTAGATATGCACTCTAGAATTAAATGAAAACCAAGATCAATAGGAGAGGTCTGTTGTGCCAATGGACTTTAATCAATGGAGCCCTCAGCACACAGAGGTGTTCTTCTACACAGCCAGGATTATGCAGATTTTTAAAAAGCAAGTTCAAACCCTTTACTAAAGCAAACTGCTTTCACATACACAGCTGCTTTAAGCCTATTGAAAGCACAAGTGCTGTAAATTCAGATTCATTGAATTTACAAGGACTGGCAAAACCATACTAAATACTTACTACAGACTGCACAATCACATTTCAGAAAATCTACATGAAGTATCTCATAAGAAGACTGAGATATCAATGAGAATAAACAGTACTTCCAGCAAGTGATTTTGGCATCCTGCCATGAAAGAGTTGCACATTCTTTGCCAAGATCACAAAATTTAAGGATAATCACCTAAAGGGGACAGATGGTAAGACAAAACAGCTGATGGTGCCGAACAGCTGGAATGCAGCTGGGCACAGAAGGAACTGGGGGTCCTGGTGGACACCAAGCTGAACACAAAGCAGAAAGATGACTCTGCTGTGGAGAAGGTGGATGGTGCCCTCAGCTGCATTAAATAAAATATTTAATGCCAGCAGGGTGAGGGAGAGAATCCTTCCCGCTGCTCAGCTGATCTCAAGTGTTGGACCCAGTTCTGACCTCCCCAGCACAAGAGAGGGGTGGAACAGCAGTGGAGAGACCAGCCTGTGGGTTTGTTATCTTCTTTTCTTCTGTTAGAGCCGGGATTAATTGCTCGAGAGATGGTGTTTGTGTTCAGACTCAATTGTTTTTTAATTCTTATCTATGTCACAGTCTCAAGCTGTGAGTTCTGGCTAACAAAGTGAAAAAGGCTCTATCTCTTTACAAGTCCTATTAAGGATAAACTGTCCAATTATGAAATGACACCTAAATCATTGTTACTTTAAACCCAATAACCAACCACCGTGGCTCGCAATGCGGATTTTCTCTCCAATTACAAAACACCACCCAGACCCATGGAGAAGAAGGTGAAAAAGAAGGACTTGGCCTCTGCCCTAGAATCTCCATCTTGCTTTATATATATATTACTGTATTCTAAACCCTTAAACTCTCAGTTTTGCACCCTGTGATATCACACACTTCTATTCAAACTCCACACCCACAATCCCAGTGCTGTCACTCAATTTTGGAAGCTTTCTCCACGGCCTCAGGTCAATGCAGTGTTTGCTTGGGGGTCAGTGCCTGTCAGCACAGAAAGCCTGGAATTCTCAGAGCCCAGGGTTCCAACAAACCTCAGGACATGAGGGTGAGTGAGGCTGGGGCATCTCTGCCAGGAGGAAAGGCTGAGAGAGCTGGGTCTGCTCAGCCTGGAGGGGAGAAGGCTCAGAGGGAACCCCACAGACACAAACACCCGCAGGGAAGGTGCCAGGAGGATGGAGCCAGGCTCCTCTCAGAGGTGCCCAGGGACAGGACAGGGGCCCGTGGGCACCAACAAACACAGCAGGGCCCATCTGAGCACAGGAAACACTCCTGCAGTGTGGGGCTACCCTGGGAGGCTGTGGGGCTCCATCCTTGGGGATATTCCAAAGCCACATGGACGTGGTCCTGGGCAGCTGGCTCCAGGGGGCTGTAACTGAGCAGTGGGGACGGACAATGCGACTCCCAGAGCTCCCTTCCAGCCTCAGCCATCCTGCCAGCCTCTGATTCTGCCTCACAAGGAATGCTCACTAGAATGAAAACCTGATGAACTGCACAGGCTGCAGATTGTTTCATCAGAGCCACAGAAGATGAATGAAACCTCTCACGAGAGAGGACACTGACAAACAGCGTTCTCCACCCAGCTCACCAGCTGCCTGCAATCCATGCACTGCACAAAAGGAATCGCTCAGGTGACACTGGCTCTATGTACAAAAGCTTCATGGATGAGCCTCAGCATCATTAGCCAGTGGCACCAGACTTCATGCACAGCCTCTAGGTACAAGGCACAAGAAATATATCACTCCACCTAGCCCCTGAAATGCTAAGTTTCAGCATCAGAGTGATAGAAATAGCCTATTATCTTATCTGGAACATCCCATGGCAGAGAATAGATGTTCCCTGCCATAAATTCTGCGGTGATTTGCCTCAACCAATTTTAGAACAACTCACATGATGAGTCCTCCCTCACTTCATTGAGATTATATTGCAGCCCAATAGTCCACAGTGTTAGGAAGTTCTTTGGATGAGTTTGAGCCCTTCTACAAACGAGTATATCAAATCAGCACTTGTCAAAACAATTTCACTGCTAACTGGAGGCAGCAGCTGATGAGAAAATAATAAAGAGCACATTTTCTTCACTGTGGCTGGGGTGGTGAGTGTCAGTCACACTCCTTAAAATTCCCATGTATACCATTGTGCCAAAGGGCACAAGAAGCAAATCCAAATTACAGGTTTAGACTATAATAGTGTGCACACCCTATAGCACCCCTGAGAATTTAATAATAATGAGAAATATTCTCAATTAGTTTTTTTTTAAATCTTGGACTGATTAACAGCTTCAGAAAAGCATTTTCATTCATACAGTAATAAATTCTCCCAAGGAAGCAAATCCCCAAACAAGCAGTATAAAATGAGCTCTTGAAATCATAAGCAGAATAACGTAAAGCTCTCTGCATCCTTAATTAGGGATGAAAACGGTTCAGGAAGTGCAATGGATCAATAAAGTGCAAATGATAAAAATGCATACTTTTGGAGAATGTGTGAACACAGTTTCATAAAAAGATGAAATCTGTGGTGGGTCTTCCACCCAGCTCGCTGACTCGCACCTGCTCTCACCCAGGGAAGATCCCCAGCCACCTTGGAATAGATGTATTTATTTCTGATGGTAAGAAGGGTGCACAAAAAGACCCCACAATAAATACCAAATAACAGAAGCCTGGAAGGGCTGGTTAAGAGAGATCTTGCACCACTTTGCCTATCTCCTTGTGTTCTCTGTGCAAGAAAAAGTCATTCTCTATTTTGGTCTGCCTGAACTCCCTCCAGCCCCACCACTTCCCATCTGTTACCCACCAGAGCAGCTAAATTTACCCACAGAGTTCCCAACTCTGTCACACCATGTGCACAGCCACAAAAAGTGCCTTGATGTCGTGATTTCCTGTGCCCAGCCCAGGAGGTTTGAGAAACATGAAATAAATGTGCTTTCCCAGCTAAACCTGGACTGTGCCACACTTCACTTCATCATCAGTCAGCACATTGCCAAAAAATCCACAAAAATTCACTAAACCAACGTGACATATCCACTGACACCTGCAGAATGAAGGTGAGGATTCATCTCACATGCCCAACTGTCCTCAGGAGTCATTGAGCTGACACAGACTTTGAAATCCCGACTGCTTAATGCCCTCTGTCTTCTTCAGCACCGCAAATCAGAATTTGTCCCAGTGTGAAACTTATTTGTTCTGCAGAATACATTTAAAAATTGCAAACATTTACATGTACCTTCAATCAAGCTAGAAAGATTCCCCCCCGCCGAAAACTCAAAATTCCAAACCCCTTCTTAAAGTGAACTTCTTAAAACCCTTCTTAAAGTGAAGTTCCTATTTCACATGCACTTCTAACTAAGGAGAGTAAAGTATACCAGTGTCTGCAAAAGCACAGTGTTGCATCCAGTGTTTCTCCCAGGTGAAAAACTCAGTCATTACTGTTACCCTTCTTTTTAAATAGTGCAATGAATATTTCCAAATAAATAAGAAGTGCCTTTTTCCTTGGCATAAAATATGCTTTTTGAAAGCATATGCTTTCTCTTTCAATGTTAATTACAGATTGAATTTCTAACTTCACTAAACCATTAGTTGTGACTTTGATCAGACCCCAGTTTCCCCAGCCTGGGCGCTGCTTCAGACATCAATAATTCTAATTAAACCAACTCTGAGATATGACTACATCATTTCTCTAAGCAATTAAAAAAATGTGCAACTGAAACAAGTAGAAAATTTTAAAAGGAAAGCCAGTGGACTCAGTAATAATAATAATAATAATAATAGTAATATTGTTATCATTATTATATGTTGCACTTCTATATTGTCCTTCATCCTGCGATCTCAAAATACTTCTTAAAAGCACAATACTTGGTTACAAAAAGAAAAATACAAAAAACCTCTGTTTATTTGATTATTTGAAAAGGGTGTAATTATTCATGATGAAGATCCAGCCACTGCTTGCTGCACGAGTAAGACCTCCACTCACTAAAACCACTCATTTATCCAAATTGGTTCGGTGCCCTTCATTTCATTAAATTAACGAAGTTTTATTATACCTAAGTTGAATTCAATGGTTTCCATTAGCATTTCCAAAGGAAGGAGCTCCTCATAGCAGTCGGTTTTACAATTTGAAGACTGCAATATAATTTACTCTCTTCAAATGCACTAACCCACAGAAGAAGGGCTCTCAAAAATGCATCTGCAAAAGCTGGCACATCGATTTTACCGGACTAGGAGGATCACTTCTAACTTTGCAGGATCTCAAACAGCTACACGGTCCCAATGTTAGTGCTTGGGGTGGCTGGGAGGACTCGGGGAATCTGGCTAGATGGGTAAATCTGGGATTAGAACCAACAGCTACTTGGGGTTTAACACTGGTGCTACTCCTGCCCCCGTGTTTGAGCTGCAAAAATGTCTCTGCAGTTTCTGTTCATCTGCAAGCAAATATTTTTGCTACTACAACAGCTTTTCGTAGCTCTCCATATACACCTCAGACAGCATGCGGACAAAAGAATGAATATACAAAATGCTGTCATTTTACAAAGACATTTCATATATAGGTGTATGCACAGTCTGTGTGTCAGAGCTTCGTTCTCAGTGCAATGAGGCTGATTTGTAGCACAGGGGATACCAAAACATGTAAAAAAACCAAAAACCGAACAAAACTAACCAAACAAAAAACCCCAAACGAACAAAAAAAGCGGGCATCTCCTAAAAGAAGCTGTTCTACGCATTTAGGAGCAAGATTAACTTGGGGGGGGGAAAAATCACTGTAAACAGAGCACTCACCCTGTCCCTTTGGATTTCCTTCCTTAATTGCGCTGGATTTGCATCTTCCTTCAAAGACCTGCACACCAGCTCCAGAGCAGAGACTGGCTGAGGTGAGCTGCCCCAGGCAGAGCGACAGCTGTCACCCACATCCCCAACAGGGACAACAGTAGGGGTGGCTCAGCCACCAGCATCAGGGGCAAGGAGAGGGCTGTAGGGGAAACTGCTCCACAGGAGAAAATATGAGCTCAGCTGACAAACGGCAACAGGCACTGGAAATCACTCTTAGGGCCACACAAGATCACCTAATAAGTCTCAGCCTGTAAGATTTAAATCACCTGAGAGTCAGTAAAAAAGATGCTTACAGCCTGACAGTGACTTAGGACCGTGGTGGCTCTGAAATAGATGAGCACTAAGAATCAGCAAAGCATGTGGCACGCAACTGGCAAGGAACCTGGGGCCACCAAAGCAGAATGTGAAATATCTGGCTTTCCAAAACAAGGTTTTCACAGATTGTGAAACACAGCAGGGAAAAGGCAAAAGGAGAGATGTGCATTTTATTTGGTTCTTAATATGTGCCAACTTAGAAATCCTACAGACTGTCATCCAAATTTAAGAAATACAGTAAAAGAAGATGCCTTCTTTACTTAACATATTACCTACACATTACTCCCAAATTCACCAGTCTTTTAGATGCAAATCTTATTTTCTTTAATATCTAGTCAAAATACCGATTTTGTATTTCTGTTTAGGATGGGGTCCTCTATCATACTCCTATGGATACTTTCTTAGTACAACTACCTTATTTTCCAGTCACTGAACGTTTGGTCTCTCACAGATTTTCAGTTCTAGGAATAATTTAAGTTCAGACCACACCATCAGGGGAGAGCTGGGTGCTTTCAGGCTGCAGTTCATCTAACACCTCCTTCAGACGCTTCCTCAGGAGGAGATGCACCAGGCATTGGAAACACCTACTTCACTCACTCGAACAAGAGGTTTAGCTGACTACCTCGAGGCGGACAGCCGTGATCTCCCTCATTAGAACAGGCCAAGAACAACTCTACTTCAGCTGGCAAAGCATGAATCTACACGATAAGGAACCAGTGACAAAGGTGCCAAAAGGGTCTGCAAACCTAAATTATGTGTCAGAATCTCAGTGCCATTCAGATGGCCCTGTCAGAGGGCTCTGGACCAAGCTGCTGTATCCAGCAGGGCTCATGGTGAGCTCAGAGCTGGAGGTGTGGAAAACTGTTGTGCTTTATCTGCCTTTTGCCAGAATCGGGATTAAATGCTCGAGATGGTGTTTCTTGTTCGGACTCAGATGTTTATTAATTCTTACCTACATTACAGTTTCACAAACCGTGAGTTCTGCAGCACTTCCAGCTAACAGACTAAAAATGGCCCCCACCTCTCTCTCTACAAGGCCTTTTAAGGATAAATTGTCCAATTAAGAAATGACACCTAAATAATTTTTACTTTTAACCCAATAACCAACCACCCCTGGCTAACAATGCGGACTTTTCTCTCCAATTACAAAACACCACCCAGACCCGTGGAGAAGAAGGTGAAAAAGAAGGACTTAGCCTACATCCTAAAACCTCCATCTGGCTTTATATATATTACTGTATTCTAAATCCTTAAACTCTAAGTTTCCCACCCTGTGACATCACACACTTCTATTCAAACTCCACACCCACAATCCCAGTGCTGTCACTCAATTTTGGGAGCCTGTTCCACGGCCTCAGGTCAATGCAGTGTTTGCTTGGGGGTCAGTGCCTGTCAGCACAGAAAGCCTGGAATTCTCAGAGCCCAGGGTTCCAGCAGAAACCCCCCTGTTCCTGTCTGGATGTGTCCCCTGGAGATGCTCCCTGCAGGAGCAGCAGTACCAGTGCTCAGAGCACACGAGCTGCGAGGAGCAGCCCCAGACACCCATGGGAGGCACTTCTCAGAAAGCTGAACATCAATTTGAAGGGCTCATCTTCAGGGCATGTAGACAAGTGAGCTACTGGGGCTGTTCTGGCCTCTTTAATGGTCCAGTGGGAAGCCCTGGATGGAGGAAAGAGTTTAAAAGCTATGAAAACAGGGTTTCTAACAACGTTTTAAGGGAGATATATTTTACAGTAAGCCTGCTTTTTATTTTTCTTTTATCCATTTATTTTTCTTTCATCCATTTTTATATCTTCCTGCTTCCTTCCTTTTTATTTTCTGATATAGAATAAAAAGTTTATGTGACAATAGAAAGAGAAGTTAGCACAAGGAAGAATATTCCATACACTAAGCAACACAAATGCTGCCATTTTACAGACCACGCTTTGAGCTTTGTCCTAGGCTGGCTCTTTTTTGGTTGCTCTGACTATTCCAGAAAAGTACTGCTACCCTTTCAAAGTCAAACAACCCACACATGTTCTGCTGGCAAAACCTTGATCGAGTTTCTTGCCTTCTTGCACCTGCCAGTGATCACTCATCACCTCACTTGAATTCTCTTCTTTTTTCCACTGAGACCTATGTAACAGAGTTTTTGGCCTAAGCACTCATAGAACATTCTCCCATTTCCAAGACGGGACTAGAATCTTCTGAACTACTTTAGGAGCTTTCATATTTTATAACCTTTCTCATCAAAGTTTAAATTTTTACCTTCACTTATATTGCTTTTAGTCAAAGGTGTCTCTTTTAGACACCTGTTAGAATACTGAAAACATGAAATGAGAACTGAGTTTCCTAGGAAGAACTGAATATTTATGTCTTTATTTCTGAGGTTCACTGTGATGCTTAGAAAATATTAAAAAAATAAAACTGCCCCCTCCATTAATGGCTATCAAAATAATACAGAAAGAAATCCCTTTTCCAATCTCTGCCAGCCCTGGAGCTATCCACAGCTGCTATTTCATGACACGCAGGCAGGCAAGGACAAACAGAAAGTGTCCTTGACCACAAACATCAGACTTACTTTAAGGGGCAGAATTTTCCAGAGAGAAGTTTCTCAGGAACCTAACCATACTGTGGTGAAAAACCAGTTCAGCTTCCCATTTCAAACTGCTGTGCATTCACCTTGACAGAACAGCCATGAAGGCACCACTCTCCCTAATGCAATTCCCATCATGATGTGGAGATACAGGATCACACCTGAGCTCCATGGGCTGCACTTTCAGGGAGGAGATGCAATCCCCTAGAGGGCTACCTTCCAAATATCTCATGTCAGAAAAAAATAAATACAAAAAAAAAAAAAGTCAGGATAGAAAATTTAATTCTGAATAAAAATTCCTTTTTTTTTTTTTTTTAAACTACATCAAAGCCTGTCCTGTTTGTTGCAAAGGTGCAGTTTGGCACTTGGATCAAAGCATCTCCTGGCTCTGTTGTATTGAAGCTGAAGTGTCAAACTGTTTCACTGCAACACGAGTAAGAAATGCTTTGATGTACTTACACGTGTGTGTGTAAAGCACTTCAGTAACTACTTAGTAGTCCATAACATTTTAAAAATCGTTTACCCAACTGTAATTTCTCATTATGATATGCCACTGAAGTTACCCCAGCCATTACATGACTGTTACTGACATCTCATCAGGCAGGATGGAAACAAACTGAGGTAACCTTTTGAGATGCAGACATTTCCTGTGGAGGGTATTTGCTGCGTCCATCAGAGAATTCCGTGCAGGGGAACAACGACAGGGCTAAACAATATCACTCAGGTGCCTCCTGATTAAATCAGAGCTGAGGGACATGCTCATCCTCAGCCGAACATCAAGAAGACGAGAAATGGTGCACGAAGAACTGGCCCGGAGCCTGTGATGAGATGTCCATCAGAACAAGTCCACACAGCTATCTCCGACCCCTGGCACATTGTGTCTCCACAGGTTAACATCAAATCATACCTGACCCCATTCCAAAACAAGGACTTCCAAAAGATGACTAAAAAATGGGGATCCCCCAATCCCTGTGGATAGCACAGACCTGGCTCTGCTCCCCTGTGTCATTGTAGGACATGAGAAAAAGATGAGAGACTTTATATATTTTAGAAGGCAAAGAGCATAGAAAGAAGGCTTTATCGTTTCAGTCTTACTACTTTTTACAAGGTGTTCTGATATAGACTTAATCTAATTGGTGAATAGGAACGACACCTCTCTAATCCCACTGGTTAAACTAAAAAACAGCTCAAATGTTTTCTTTTGATAACTAGAAAGGTAAAACACCACCTGCCGAAAGATTGTTTTGAGAAAGGAGAGTTGTTTGCTAAGATTGTTTTAAAAAGAAGCTTTCTTGAGGAATTTTCCCTTAGGAAAAAGGTTAGTAGCTGCTAGCAGGCTAAAATTTCTCAGACCCAGAAATATTAGGCCCACACTTCTGCATCTGTAAGGGAGGAGAGCACATCCCTCCTAGAACAGCAGACTTCTTCCCAGCCCTTCCCAGCTCCGGGGGGAAATCTGCCTGCCCATGAGGACTCTGGAACAGGGAACATGCTCAGCTGCCCTGGGATGTGGAGAAAAGGAAATCGAAGCACTCAGCTGAACACGTGTCAGCCTTGGAGCTCTGGGGACAGCAATTTCCAAATGTGTTGTACTGGGTTTGTGTGGCCAGGACTGTTCTCTGGGGCCAGAAATCCCCAAATACGTTGTACAGGGTTTGTGTGGCCAGGATTGTTCTCTGGGGACAACAGTTCCCAAAGATGTTGTACAGGGTTTGTGTGGCCAGGATTTGGTAGCAGGGGAGCTACAGGGTCCCTTCCAGCTCAGAATGTTCAGGGACCCAGTGGGTGCCTGGCACCCAGACAGGGTCAACCCAGCACAGACAAATCTCTTTGCAATCTTTTTTTTTTTTCTCTGTAAAAAAGATGAGAAAGTCAATTTCAAGCTTTATATCAACAGTCTTGAAAACCTGATTAAAATTAAATCCAGTATCATAATATTGATTTGATAGTACTATTGATAATAATTCTCTTAATTTTTTAGTTCTGCTTCACAGTTTCAACACATGACTAGAAGTGAGGGAGAGCAGAGTGCATTCTTGTTTTAGCTCTACAGAGGACCCACTCTGAAGCTGCTGAGAAACAAAGATCCAAGTTTTTCCTTCAAACTTGAAACAGTTTTTATCATTTCCAAGAAAACTGAATAGACTGAATAGAAAACTCACTTCCTGGTCAAACCACCACAACGTTCACATGAAATTAATCAGTTGGATTGCTCAGATTCACATTAATTATTGTTCTCATTATTCACCGCCTTCTTATTTGTCTACACTGCCCTTTTTAGCAAACCACCATACTATGTTTCTTCTGATTTTTAAACATTCCCTCTGGTTCTACAGCTCAAAAAATTCCGTTTCTTGAACGGCATAATGCTATTACTTTATCTTTTTCTCTGCTTCTGCACAGCTTATCTCTAAAGCTTGTGGTCTCCATTGATTTATAATTGCTTACCATGTACTATATTGATAGTTAGAGTAAATTTACTGATATACATTAGCACGAGGACAGAAAAACAGTTGTCTATTTCAATAGCTTATTGAAAATACATCAGAAGAATGTCAGAAAACAACTGATCTATATTCTGAAGCACTGGTTGTCCAATGCCGTTTCTGCTTACATT
>VYZR01080022.1:26149-37485 GCA_013400675.1 Oxylabes madagascariensis | reverse complement strand
CTTTGAACATTTCCAAGAAAACTGAATAGACTGAATAGAAAACTCACTTCCTGGTCAAACCACCACAACTTTCACATGAAATTAATCAGTTGGATTGCTCAGATTCACATTAATTATTGTTCTCATTATTCACCGCCTTCTTATTTGTCTACACTGCCCTTTTTAGCAAACCACCATACTATGTTTCTTCTGATTTTTAAACATTCCCTCTGGTTCTACAGCTCAAAAAATTCCGTTTCTTGAACGGCATAATGCTATTACTTTATCTTTTTCTCTGCTTCTGCACAGCTTATCTCTAAAGCTTGTGGTCTCCATTGATTTATAATTGCTTACCATGTACTATATTGATAGTTAGAGTAAATTTACTGATATACATTAGCACGAGGACAGAAAAACAGTTGTCTATTTCAATAGCTTATTGAAAATACATCAGAAGAATGTCAGAAAACAACTGATCTATATTCTGAAGCACTGGTTGTCCAATGCCGTTTCTGCTTACATTTAAAAAATTGATAAATCACGTATCTCATCATCCCCTTTTGAAAATTTATTTCTTAATTATTTTAAACTTTCATATTTTCTTTTTTTAATATTACTTCTTAATACAGTATGCGGTCTTTGTGCAGACATAAAGGATTTTAATTAATTTTGGTTTCTTAAGATAATTTGGGCTGTTGCTACTTGTTCCAGTTTCTCCAATTTGTACTATAATTTGATGGCTCAACAGTAATACATGCACTGGTACCACTGTTAAGCCACGAAAAGCCAACATGAGAAGGAAGAAATAACACACCAACAGCAATACTGAAGATGAAATTTTTATATCCCCGTTCCTGAAGAATTCTTGGAAGTTTTTTCAGACTCACAGGACAAATAACTTCGAAACATACCAAAACTTAGCTTTTGACACGCAAACATTTTCTCTAGAAGTGAATTCCAACTTTGTAGCTGCGTCAAGAACTCGTCACTCACCCAGCACAATGTAGGTACCATAATATACGTTTCACAGACAGAGAAAAATGACCCTGGAGTGATGAGGGAAGCACCTCCAGTCACTTAAGTCAGTGGCATAGTCAGGACTAAAATCTATATTCTAGGGATTTATTTCCTGACAGTAGACATTAAATTACACCACTGCAGCAACACTGGGTAAATGTGACAGTTTGGATCATGCTTAATAATTAATATACGACTTGAAACTCTATTAAGCAGCCTGAACGAAATTTGTTATCCAGAAAAGACCAGGCAATTTCATAGATAGGAAAGAGAGTACCTTTCATTCCTGCTATCTGGTACTAAATTAAATGCTTTGTCTTTTCTAAATACAAGTAACTTCCTATTTGCATTATAATTACACTGTGAAACTTTCCGGGGATAATGAAGTTTAGGGAGCAGCATTTTGGCCCTTTAATCTCTTGAGAAACAAAGGGATGGAAGCAAGGTGGCCAGAAAGAGAAAAGAGAAAATGAGAACAAGGGGTGAGGTTACAAAAAGCATGTGTGAAATGGTGATAACAGTTCAGACCAGCCCCAAAGAGCTGATAAAGATATATTTCCATGTATTAATGCTTGTAATAAATAAGAAACTTCAACTCTGAAATGAGCCTACTGGTAAAACTTTCTTTGAAGACTGTTCCACGCCTCGCTGCCTCAGCTCCAACAGCCACAAGCTGTTCATCCACACAGAAAGGAAAATATTGGAGGTAAGTAACTAGGAACATCCTTGGCCTCTTTCCCCAGCCCACTGGACTTTGACAACTTTTTAAAAATGAGAAAAAAGCCCAAAGGAAAGCATTCTGGTGCTCGAGTCCTACTGCTGCCTGTGCCACTGACCTGCCGGTAGGGACGGACATGTTATTTGAAATTATTTCCTGCAAAGGCTACTTGGGGATGGGGAGAGGAGCATCACCCTCAGTGATGCGAGAGACAGGGAGGTGCAGCCACCCCTGGATTGAGCAGTTACTGCTGCTGGAGGTCAGCACAGGCACCCCACCACTCTCCTAGGGATCTGTGTCCATGTTCATCACCCTGGGCAAACCAGGCTTTGTTGGCAACTGCAGAGGAGAGCACCAACATCAGCAGAATTTATAAGGGACCCTCCCTCACCCCCTCCTCTGGGAGGAGGGGAGATGTGCCACACCTCAAGCACAGGGAGTCATCCTAAATCAAACATTTGAGATTAAAAATATCAACAGCCACTCTGCCAGCCACACACGACCACAAACAGCAATGCTCTGCCTGATGTCTCCAGCCAGAAGCTGCAGCTGGGTCAGGGGTGTGTTTCCAAGAGCCCAGCTCCAGGGCAGGAGTCTGGGAGCACTCCAGTGAGCTGGGTCTCAATAAAGCTTATTTGGGAGTTCTAGTTACAACGGCTTTAGCATGGAATGCAGGGCTGGGCATCCCTGATAAAGCAGATAAATTGGATACATAGAGCAGCAGAACTCACGGCCTTCAGGACATTCTACCTGTGAAAACTGGAGCAATCACAGACACACAATTACAGAGTTTAATGAGGGACTGCACAGTGGGACATCTAACTTTACTTCTTTGCAGCCCATTACAAGTGACTGAATTGCCTTGGAAATCCATGCTTTTCCAACTCTGCCATCTCAGTGCACTCACCAACAAAAACAGAGTAACAGTACCCCTAAAGTTCGTGCAAGCTTCCTGATTTTAAAAAACATTGAGAACTGGGGAAGGTAATTTCTTTCAACATCTGTCTTGGAGCTCATCTGGTATTTTTCTCAGAGACACAAAAAAGGAGGCACAACTTTGGTCAACGAGACTGGTGCAACTTTGGAAAGCACTGCCAATGCCAGGAAATACTGGAATTTCATTCTGATAGAAAGGAAAAGTCTTGCCTAAGAGAAATGGAATGTAAAGTAATAATATAATGTGCTTTGTGATTCTGCTTGAGAGCCTAGCAATAATAAGTGCTCCTACTAAAAGTTGGGAAATTATCAGTGAGAAATTACTGGGGAGGCTGAAGACCGTGTTAATCAATCAGAGGAGGATAGGATAAGGAAGATTAGCTTTGTTGAGAAAGGCAAAAGCTATCTAGAATTTATCAACAGAAGCATTTGTAACAACAACATCAAACTAGTAATGCCATGAAACAAACCACAGTGATGCTTATCTCAACTCTTTTCCAGCTCTGCTCAAGAATTAAAACAAAAAAAAAGGCAAGAAGTGAAGAGAGGCACTAGGACACAGAATAAACTATTTTATGAAATGTAGTGTTCCTCACGTATTTTTGCCCAGCACATTCAAAGCCAAGAGGGGATATTATTCCTTTATGTAAACTCATTAGGACAAGTCACAAAAAGGGGGTTTTTTTCACATAAGAGGAAGAATGACAAGTGGCAGAACACAAATACAAGTGAGTATTAACTGTCAGGAGTAAGTCTTCAATGGAAATCAGTGGAAGACTCCTACCCATAAGAAAGCAGAGTCTGAAATATCATTGCAAACTGAGGAGCAAGAAAGTAACTTTTTATTTTTAAAGAAATAGCTATTTTTAGGACAGATCTGACAAATCCATGAAGAGGACTATGTGACACAGTCTCCCATGGTGAGTGGGAACTAAATTAGATCATCTGCATGCTCCTTACGCAGCTATAAAATTCTAGAGACTTCATTATTTTACTAATAATACTTGTTAATATACAATAAAATTCTAAGGGAGCCAACTCTGTTTATTCTTCATGATATCAGATACCACATGGCAAGCCCTGAGCTATTTTCCCTTTCCTTGCCTGATTCCCATTGTAATTTTATTCTTTGTTATCAAATCCTCATCACCACGTACCAAGAACCCTTGCTTCTTCCCAGACCAGCCAAACAGCACTCTGAATACAAAACTGGGCTTCCTTCAGACAGCAGGGCTGGGGAAAGGAAAATTAATGATGATTCAAACACATATTTTTCAAAAATGTTTGCTGCAAGTGCAACTTCTCCAGGAAAGTTGCTGGGAACCAGCCAGATCCAGCCAGATAGAAACCTCCTCTCCTCCAAGTAACTACCTTCTCCTTCACACGAGACCCAATAGATCGTAAGAGCTAATTTAAAAACATTACAATTTCTTGTTCAAATGTGCAATTAAGAAGAGAAATGAAGATTGAGATTAGCAGTGGCAGAAGATCTCTAAACTTTATATTACACAATTAACATTTTAAATAGAGTGGGTCAAAACAACTAGGCTTTTTAGTTGTTTGCAACATCGGAAAGCGAAACAACCGTGCTCCAGGTCAAATAATGCTTCATTTATTTTTTAGCATTATTTGAATGTTTTCAAGGGTTTGTAAAAGCTGTTTCACATTGAAAATGGGAAACGTTTGCACAGGTTTCCAATGCTGCTCCCAAGCTTACAAACAGCCACAAAATCACACCAGACTTTGGCATCTGAAATAGCCACACAGGTAATCTTGGTGTGCTGTCAATTACTCTGTGTGTGCGTGCAGGGAGATTTGTTCTCCTGGAAACAGCTCATTTAATCAGCAGTGCCTCTGACTACTGAAATTAATGGGAGTTCAGGGCTCAGGGTTACAAATGATCATCTCACAATGCTCATTAAGAGGGCTGCCGAGCAGCAGCACCATACAGAAATATTCTGATTTATTTAGCAGAGAGCGGGTAAATAATGCAGGCCAATTTTCGAGAAATTAGTAGAGACGAAATAGAGTCGAGTCATTATGCTCAGGCTGTTCTACCTTGAGCATTTTTGCTGGCCCAGCTCCTCTTCCCTGACCATCCGTGCCAGGAGAAGTGAGCAGCAGAGCAAGACCTGGAGCAGATCGAAGCCTGGGTGTGGTGCCAGGCCAGAATGAAATCAAAGCCTGCTATCACCACCTTGGACAGAATGGACAAAGGCACTGTGTACCCTCAAATGATGCTCACATTCCTGAGAGGGAATTCCCTCTGTGCCACATCCACCAGGGAGCAGGTGACAAGCTCACTGGCAACCACGACCAGTTGAAGATCTGATGGAGAGGGCAGCAAAAATGATGAGAGGTCTAGAAAACTGGGGGGAAAATAATACACAGATGAATATAAACTGAAGATATGAAAATAGGTCTTGCTTATGAAGAGAACTGAAGCAGTATGCTGAACTACAACAAAATAAATTTAAGATATTAAGTCTCAAGTTCCTGTTCTGTTACTGACTTCAGGAAACTCAGGGGGTGAGAAAATACTGATTTCCTTACACATCTCTCATTACTTTAGTGCTCTGGTAAATGCAGCTAGCTGGGGAGGAAGAAGAAGCAATAGAAATTCCTGAATTCAGACCCTGGCATCCAAGAAAGGAGGAGCCAAACGTCCCAGATACTGCATTTAAAATTCCTTCTGGCCCACTGGGAGATACATTTATATATTCTACTATGAATTTTAAGCACAGTTTGATACTTGCAAAAGCCTTCCTAATCCTCTTCCTGGCAATAACTCAGTAGCCCACCACAGTCAGCTTGGCAGGATCCTTTTCTATTTCAGCTTTTTGCCTTGGTGTTCCCAAGGTGTCTCACAGATCACAAGGTGTCTGTAATTTTGCTGAAGAACTATCCCATTAAAGAGTTTTACCCCAGAGAACGGGGGTTTGCCAGCTCCCTAGAATCAGGATCTCAAGAATTCCCTGAGCAGAGGATGACACTTTGTTCAGCCAGGTTCACAGATGAAGTATTAATTGTGTCAAGGAGAAATATCAATAGAAGAGAGAAAAGAAATTCAAGTCCCAGATTCCAAGACAAGGTACTCCATTCTAATTCATTACTGCCAACTGACCCAACCAAGTTACACCGGGGTAAAACCAGTTTGATGAGAATTAAATCCAAGTCTTTCCCTCAAAGGCAGTGATATGTTTGATCCCATTTTAAGGCAGTTCTCTACATTTTTAATTTGGTAAATAGCAATTTTAGGAGTATTAAATGCCAAAAGCCACCAACCATACATACATACATAAACCAGAATATATAAATTACATCACAAGACATTGAAGGCTATCTCCATGACATTTTCACTGAGAAAACTGACAGCTCTGTTATTATCTAGAAAGCTGCCTGTTAACTCCTAGGTAACATCTGATTCATAATTAAAACAACACAAGCATATTCCATTTACATTTTTAATGGATTTCCAAAAATACTCTGGACATTAGCCAGCAAGGTGATGTTGAGGTGGAAAGAAACACAAGCTCTTGCACGTGAGTAGCAACGAGTGAGAAGAATCAGACAAGAGAGTGAAGTTTAACAACAAACCTGGCCAACACAGAGGCAGGGTGGAAAAAGGCAAAGGAGAAATCCATCCCCCATATCACCACCTACATTTCTCAGCTGCTAAAAGGCCACTTGGGTTTTGGAGTGCAGCAACCCTGGAAAGGTGGTCTAAGCATGAGTTTATGCCCTTTCTCATCACCTCTCCTACGAGGAACATTTGAGAGCTGAGGTTGCTCAGCCTGGAGAGGAAAAGCCTCCTGGAGGATCTTACTGTGGCTTTTCAATAATTGCAGGGGGCCCATAATAAAGATGGGGATAATAAGCCTGTTGTGAAAGGACAAGGAGTAACAGTTTTAAACCAACAAAGGGGCAATTTGGATTAGGTGTAGGGATCAAGTTTTTCATGCCCAGAGAGGCAGTGGATGACCCATCCCTGGAAACATTCCAGGTCAGATGGGACAGGGTCCTGAGCAACCTGATCTGGCTGAAGATGTCCCTGCTCATGGCAGCACTGGATGAGCTTTGACGATCCCTTCCAAGCCAAAGCATTCCATGGTTTCCCAGTGAAGGCACTCAAGCAGCCCTAGGCTGGCTGAAAGGGATGCCTTTTTTGAGAGGAGGTTCAGGAAATGCCTCTTGCTGCTTCTCTACTACTGTTTGTCTCCTCTAAGCACTACAAGGAGGGGAATTCAAAGTTCCTGCCCCTCCCTCGCATCTCAGAGAGGCCTCACTTGGCTGCAGAATGCCCCTGCCTCTGCACAGGGGAAGGGTGGGGAGCAGCAGGGCTGCTGTGGCTCTTGGCCTGACACAGAGCCCCAGCTCTGCTCATGGCAGGGCAACAAGAGGAGAGCTCCCACCTCCCCAGGGCAGCTTCCAGGAGCAGCAGACCCTCAGAGGGGCTTTCTGCAGGGCAAAGAAGCCAAACCTTTAAGGGGTCACCTTCCAGCTGGGCTGGCCTCCCAAGGGACAGAGAGAAAATTCAGTGTAAGACAAGGCTGAAGCAAAACCAGCTCCGGGGGCTGCTGCTCCTGTGAAAGAAGGAACACTGTCATGACCAAACCATCAAAACTTCTGGTTACAACCTGGCAGTGGTTTGCCTGTGAGCACGTGATACCTCAAAAAGCAATATATTTTCTCCTTTTATTATGGAGGTAAAAAATAGTAAAGTACGTATTTTGGACTTTTGTATCAGCGAAAGAAAAAAGGGCTCTCAGGCAGAAATGGACGCTGAAAACCAGAAGGTTTTAATAGAAGTGTCAGTCACAGGCTGTAATTACTTCCACTCCAAATTATGACACAGGTGCTCACTGAGATTTTTAAAGCAGCATATGCAGCAATAGCAGGTGGCTAATCTGCAGATTACTAGGACCAAGAAAACCCATCCAGGAACTCGGGATTTTGCCAGCATTCATGCCTCCTACTGTTCATGAAGTGAACTGAACATATTGAGAATGAGGCTCTTGCTTCACCTTATTTTAATCACTTCTAAATTGGATACAGCTCTCTCTTCCCCTTGTCCTTTTACAGCATTACCTGATCTCCTAAAAATCATCCTAAATCACCTGTGAAGGTTATGCATTAGAGTGCTTTCAGAAATAAGACTCATAAACTTTGTCAAAATGTACACGCTGCAGGGTGGCATTTTGAATTGGAATATAACCACTGCCTTTTAATCACAAGACATTTTCTGAGAAACTGTTTCATGTGAAAGAACAGTGCTCTCACATGAATGAACAGCTGAATTTCAGTATCTCTCCATGTTGATTTTGCCAACAGAACTACATCTTCCTTCGGCCTACACGTAATCCTAGATGACAGTAAAAAACCCCCAGATTTTCCCCAGAGATCTGGCAGGATCAAAGGACTGGGAAGGTCAGCTTTCATGAAGTGTTTCCATGGGCAACTGGTCACATCAGAACTGGATGTCAGGAACCTCGTGGAGACAACTGATTTTTAACAGCAGTAATGATAGCACTGCATTCTTCTGTAAAGAACCAGCACTCCTGACCTTGCTCATCTTCCACGTCTAAAATGTGTCAACACATTGGTCAATGCAGACAGGTTTGAAACACTCACAAAATCAGAACTGACACAAATTCCTGTAATTACAGGAATAAAAATACCGTGCAGCACTCTGAGCCTCGGAGCAGGTGGGACCTGTGGACCACAAGCTCTGTGACCTGCCCAGAAAGCAGCTCTGCCCTTTCCCCACACTTGCTCAGGACTGAATTTCTGTCCAGCTCACCAGAAATTCCCAGCCTGCTCCCACACAGAGCCTGGATGGCACTTTGGGGCAGAAATGGGACCAGCAGGGGAATGAAACCGTGTTTAGTCAGTGGCTGAGCGTTCTGCACACAGTGCACAGAATGTTGTTGAAATTCCATAGAATTTTCAAGCTAAAAATACGCAGATTACAAATAAAGAGTGACAAAATGTACTGCCAAATGTCTGCTATTATTAGCACGTTTCATATCCTGCCATTCAGCCCAACTGCCTGTGCTGACCATGGTTTTCCAAAGGAGTATTTGGATTTCTCCAGCACAGGAGCAGAGGTTTGAACCCGAGCTATCTGTCCACACTGAGCAGCAACTCTTACCTTTCCTTCAGATCTGTGGGTCAGACAGAAAGAAGGTACAGAATGCAGAGCTGCCCACCTCAGGGAAGGCAGCATCTTCTTTACCATTTCTTAGCTCTTCTGGTGCTCGTGTGGCTTGTTCAGGACTTGACCAGACTCAAAAATCTCCCCCCTCCCCAAAAAATACAGTGTTGCCCACGCAGCCTTTTTGAGAATCGTTTTTCGTTTCTGTACCAAGACTTTTCCCACGCTTTCAAGTATCAACAAGTGGTTTGTTTTCATATTTTCATGGAGGAGGAAAGAGTTAATGAACTGCTGGCCTGACCAGTGTGTTGGAGGGGTGGCAGCTTCACCCTCCAATCCACTGTCACCTTTGGAACTCTATAAAATGTCAAAGATGTAAATAAAGTTCCTTCTTTTCCGGCACAACTCAGCGTGTGGGAGCATTTCTTTCCTGTCTCCATTCCACAATACAGGGTTTCAGAGAAAAGGCTGAATTCACCCCGTGTGCTCTGGGTGAGAGAACTACACATGAAAGAACCCCATCCATGCCTGCCATGAGCAAGAACAACAGTATTAACTGAGGAATAACGTTTTGGCAGCCAAAATATTGAACTCAAAGCACCAGGAGAAATGATCTGATATTCAGAGGATTACATGTGTCTTTTGATTAGCACAGCCAGTACTCTTGTTTCATATCCTTGACTAGAAAGACCAAATCAGCATAATCTTATAGCATACATATAAAAACCTGTAAGGGTTTTTTTTAAATACAAATAAGAGATTCAAGTTTTGGCCTTTCATAAATCTGAGATCATTCTCCTTCCTCAAAAAAAAAAATTATTTAACTAACAATGACAGAGCATTTTGACATGGCAAAATACAGCCTTCTTTTTCTTGAAAGAATGGAATTCATCTGGAATGGTTATCAGCCAGGAAGACAGTACTGCCTGGGCCTGGAGACCCACAGATCAACTTGATATGGCCATTTCTCTTCTCTGTTACATGGCCTCAGACCAGATAAGGAAAAAACAAGAGAGACCACAGAGCAGTCAGGAAAACACACAGTAATCTTCAGCAGAGGATCAAAACAAGCTTTGAGGAAACTAACTCTGGCTTTCATTTTCTTATAAAAGAAATGCATTTGTTTCCCAGTGGGCTTGAGCAGCAGGAGATCTGCGAGTAACCAAAATAATGTGCACCTCAAGCCCGAAAGTGCCATTATTTATTTTAGTCACAGAGCGTAAGAAGCTGTCTTCACAGAGCAGCATCTCTCCACCACCAGACTGCTTGCTGCATTTTAAGGATAGACACACAAACCCACATGGAGGATCGCATCTAATTAGTATTGGTTGAAGTGCATGCAGCATTCCCTGAGCATTATGTGGATTTGACACACTCTAAGACTCCAGTTCAGCTGTCTGTTAAAGTTAAAAATATTTAAGGTCTCGCTTCCTTTTTTCCCTTTCCACGTTGATTCTGTAAGATAAGACAAATGCCAAAGAAAGACACTGTTTAGCTGCAGAGATTAACAACAACAGTCAAGGACAGAGGAGGTGGGTAAGAGAACGAAAAATAACTCAAATGCCCTGGCTCACCAAGAATGAAGCACAAATAAAATCAAGCAGAAAGGTCAGTAAGAGTTATCATCACAAGGTTTCCTCATGCAGGCTCCACTGCAGCTGAAAGCTGTCAATCACAGTGCTGTAAAGCTGATTAGGAGCCTCCTCTTATCAGTCACACACCAACACATTCAATCTTCTCCCCTGAACCTGGAGAAAGTACCTGTTTCCTTTCCTCCCTGGGCAAATCTGTCTTTCTGCACAGGACAACAGCCCAGAGAAAAGTGAGCCCAATGAAGACCGTGCTGCCAGCTCCAGGAAAAGCCATGGCCCGGCTCTAGCTCTACCAACAACTCCCCCACAATAAAGCAAACCATTCCAAACAGCAGCCAAGAAATTCACGATTTTCAGTGGCACAAACACCACTCTCACACAGAGGCTGACTGCCATCCGATTTATGAGAGGCTCTGTCTCCAGGTATGCCCATAAAATCCACCACAAAGTTTGCAGTAGGGAAAAAACAGGGACAGAGGTTGAGAGACCTCTGCTGACAAAGCAAATTGCACAGGCTCATTTCAATTGTGGGACCATTTCTCATCTGTACTCACAGAGGAAAGTAGGAAGAGGCAAGAAAGAACAATTACAGTTTATGCTCGTATCAAAGGGTTTTATATAACCCATTTTTGTTTGTTTGTCTGGTTTTTGTGGATTGAAAGAAAAGTAAGGAAAAAACCCAGTATTTCAGAGAGGTAGCTGCCACCATGCTCATGGAGGTGCATGATCTTGTTTCAAAGAATTGGGACAGTGAGAACAGTCCCAAACTTCTGTTCTTATTCAGGCTTCCAGCAGTGAAACCACTGATCCATTGCCCACAGTTTCTTCCCCACGGCATTCTGTTATAAATGCAGAACAGATACTAACATCTGTCCCTCACACAATAAAGCAGGGGTTTGAAAGCAGTACGTGTTTTTTCTTGGAGAAGTATGTCAGTATG
>VYZR01080022.1:2360-18600 GCA_013400675.1 Oxylabes madagascariensis | reverse complement strand
ACACCCAAGTCAGCCCTTAATAACAGAGCAATCATTTCATCTTTACAGTATAAACTTGTCTTTTAAGGAGGCTTTACCTTGGCATCTAATAACCCACAGAAATAAAATCTTCTGTCTGGCTGCCTCAAGGCAGCTGTGTCCTTGGAGATGACTTTGCCAAATTCTCAGGATTTACTCACAGAAAGGGATCCAGGACTGGGGATGAGTTTGTACCAGGTCCTGCCAGGTTCAGCCCTTGCCTTTCAATGCCTGTGCCCGATGTCTTGGGGAACAGCTGCAGCAAATTTCACAAAACAGCTGATCATTAGGGTTGATAAAGATCTATTATAGCCACTCTTTTTGTATGACAAATGCTTTAACAGTTGTTTCCAATTAAGAAACAGTCTCCATGGCCACAAATTGCCATTGCCCATCATATTAGTGCTATTGTATACAGCACCACAAGAAAAAGAATCTCTTGTAAATTATCAGCATGACAATTAAGATAGATTGTTATGGTTGACCTGCTGAAATCTGGAATCCATTAGAGTTTGTTTGAATGATATTATTTCCAATGCATTTTTTCTTGCTTATCCTCTCTGAAGCGTATCATAAATGAAGTATATCGTCACATCTGATGCAATGCACTTCATGAAACACATTCTACAGTAACCCCTCAATCAACTTTCAGGATTGTCAGGGGTTTTTTGGTTTCCCCCCCTTCTATGCTGTAAAAACAAACTAATAACACTACAGACATTCAAGGACTGTACACTTTCCTACACAATCTCGAGAAAAGACGCTCCGTGCTAAGCAAGTTCTGCTGCCTTCCTTGTGGCAGCATTCCCAGAAAGTACCAACATCCACGTCCTGTGCCAATATGGTGTGCACACAGAGAGAGGCTGCAATGACACCCTCCATCCTGAAGTTTTGTTTCTGTGCTCACATTCCTCAAATATTCTGTGTGTGCATGATCTGACACATCAGAATGCCAGCATTTACGGCCTTTGCTCCATCCACCTTAAACATTTTATAACACTCGACGCCAACACAAGGGTTTTTTTCTGTGAAGATTAAAATGCATCCAGCCAAAATCTCCAGAGCCACAAAAATAAGATATCCCTATCCTTCTAGCTCCCACCAAGGTCTATTCATTCACCAGAGCAATCTGGAACTTGAGGATTGAACAACAGCTTCATCCTGAGTCCAGAAATTTAGAATCATCTACTGCTCTGGGAAGGAGCCAACTATAATTCTTAAGTGTTGTACAATTTTTTTTAAAAACAGACAAACTACAACCTTATAATGTATCCCAATATTTATAAAGCTTGATGCTCACAACGTCAGATAAGTGACTCATACATTCTGAATCAAACGTTACTTTCAGAATGTTTTCTGAACACATATTAATGTTCCTTTCATTAATTGTATTTTTTGGATTAATTTTCCTTGGCTAGCATTACATTGAGCTGCACTTTACATCATTATTAGACAACTGAAATCCACATGACTGCTCGTAGTGGAAGACAACTTACTGGGGTGAAGACTGACAAAGCCTTTTATCGCTCTGTCAGATAAATTAGGTTTTCACAAAATCCCTTCTCCCCAAATTTAATAGCTCAAGGTTTTCAGCCTGTTCAGTACAACTACCACTATAAATGAAAAGCTTATGAAAACCAGCAAGCCTATAGGTCTTTACAGGTTCACAAAATATATTGATTTTTACCTTATGCTTCTGATATGGTCAGTCATAAGGTATCATTTTTAAATTTATATATTTATATTAAAAGAAAAAAAACATTTATGGAGTTACTCCCTGGTTTGGTTGGACCCTTTCCTTCATGACTCCAAAAAAATCTATCTTTCCTTCGGTGGAAAACAGAAATTGGTTGTTGCACATACAGGCAGTTATTTTTAGCTCTGACTGACACAAAATTCTTCCCTCATTTTACATCTCAATTTGGCTTAGAAAAAATGTCTATGCCCTTTAAGTCTGGCACTTAATATACAGAAGTCTAAAGAAGAGTGGAACATGATATCCAGAAATGTGAATATACTGTATATAAGTTTCTTTAACTAGATTGAATTTAGCATTCATGAAAAATCACATTAAATGCAATGAGGTGACATGTCTTCCATTTTTCCACAAGTTAACAGAGTAGCAATGTCAACTATATCACATTTCTCGCTCAGGATGTTCCTTCTCCCTGGCAGAATTTCCTCCAAAGGAGCTATTTCAATTTATTTTTACAGTGAATCACTTCACTGCTGAAGCTATACAGCAAATGGACTAAGTGACCAATTTAATTTTGCGGATTGTAGCAAGGAGATACAATAATGGATTTAACACAGCAGTTAATTTATTTAACACACGGTGAGGAAACTTTTAGCACAAGTAGGACAGCCCACAACTGTAACAAAGAAATGTGTCTTTTTATAGTGGCTGGACGAGGCAGTAGTGGAGTACTCCTTCTGTCATGCTGTATTTAATTCTTTTCACATTTGCAAACTGTACATACCATGGAGGGGATCTGAAAACATCCCCTACAGCCAATTCAGTGAGACAGACCTTAGATACAGAGAAATTCTGCTTAATATTGATCAGATTCTGCATCCTCAGTGACCCACCACAACCACCTACACATACAACCTTCTTTCATCTTATTCAGCAATGTATACACCTAATAAAACCTGCTGAGAAAAGATAAGGGGTTGAAAAAAAAAACAAACCAAAAATCAAATAGCTTCAAAAAGAAACTCATGACTCAAGTCCTCTCAAAAGGGAGGCCTTAGGAATAGCCAGGCATTATCACACCGTATCTCCCTAACCTGTAAATGATTAATGGCATTGCTGAGGGAGTTGTTACTGCTATCAGCACACACACCTCAAATAGCATCAGCTGTGACCTCTATCAGAGTTAGAGATTTTTCTACAAAAGAACAAGATTTCAGATGGGAAAATGGGAGAAAACTTCTGAGGGATGAATAAAATCTTTACTGTCTCCACACAGTTAATGGAAAGAACTGAAAAACTCGGTGTGGATATTCCAAGGGTGAAAACTAAAACAATTTAAGGTGGGGGGCAGACAGGCTTTTCTAGAAAATTGAAATCCCTTCTCAAGAAACAGCTTCCATTACCTTTGGAATTCACAACCTGCCAGGGGTGTAACAGACACAAAACAAAAACCTCTTGAAATACAGATACCTCTTGTTGACAGAGATGTTTTCCCCCGTTTTTAATTCATTTTGGATGGACTGATAGGCTTTCCAGAGCTATGGCTGTCACAAGAGGTGGACAGGACAGCTGTCCTGAGAAAATGAGTATCAGGGAAAAGAGCCCCTACACCCAGCAAAGCCTCTCCATCACCTCCCTTCTTAGCTGAACAGGGGAGAGGAAATATTGCACAAGTCCATGAGTTGAGATGAGGACAGGAGAGATCACTCACCAAACACCGTCATGGGCAAAACAGGCCAGAACTGGAGATATTAATTGAAATTATCAATGAAAAACTCAGAGCAGGATAATGAGAAATAAAATAAACCTTAAAAATTCCTTCCCTGCCTCCCTCCTTTCTTCCCAGGCTCCCTCTCCTCCCCCTCAGCAGCACAGGGAGATGGGGAATGGGGATAATGAATGGTCAGCTCATCACAGGTTGTTCCTGCTGCTGTTCTGGGAGAAGAGCCTTCAAATCCAAAACAACTGCCAAACTCCCTTTCTGCAGGGGCTGGCACAGCTCACAGGACATTCTTTATCCAGCCTGTGGTAAAGAGAAAACAAACCAACCAACACCAGAGAAACCACAAGGTCTCCTTCTGGGAAACCTAACCAAAAACAGAGACAAGTTTTTCCTCACACAACCACTACCGATAACTAAACATCTCTCCCACACCACAGTACCACCTGTGCTCCAAAACATCAAACGAAAATGTAGGAGATCTTCATAAAACACCCGCAGATTGGAATTCAATCCTGGTAAGTGGTCACGTAAGCAAGTAAAATACACATACTTGCCACTGATAAACAGCGTCAATACTTTGTAAAACTCAAGAGAAGAACCAACCTTCTCCTCGTGACTACAAAGAAACGTCACTTCTGAGCCTGAAAACGTCCATTGGTTTCCAATGACTCGAACGCAAAAGAAAGGACAGATTCATCCTGGCAATTTGCTGAAATACCATCTTGAAAATGAGAAAAATCTGTTTGATTTCCCTTGAACTGAGTGTGCCCGCAGCCCAAGCTGGCAGTGAACAAGCAGGCTGCATGAAGAGTCTGGGTGGCTGCAACACGTGCAGGAGTGCTGCACGGGATCCTGGCCAGCATGGGAGTGCCTTCCCAGTTTTCCCAGCTCCAGAAGCACCTCTGCCTACCAGCTTAGAGCAAGGTGGTGTTGGTAGGGCTGCAGGAACCTGTAAATGCCCAGGTCAGAGACACCACAGCTTCAAGAGAGTGCAATGAGAGGAACAGGGTGAGCTCACCCTCACACACCCGCACGCCTGCACTCCACCTCAGAGCCATTCACATTTAAAACCACGTCATTACCACCAAAAGGATCCAAACCCATCACAGAAACACGGCCATCTATGGCATTAACACATGGGTGCCACTCCACGTTAGCCACACCACTATTTCAACTGGGTAATTTCTCTGACTGACACTGCTAAAGAAGGCAGAATTCAATTCAGAATCCAGGCTGAAATAGGATACAGGTTCAACTGGATCTTTGATGACCAGAAGTGTTTAAGGCTTTCATTTCATGTCTCATTCAAAAGATAAACTAGCGCCATTCCAAAGATTGGATTGCCACCAAACAGAAAATGTCTCTTCAGGAAAAAATCAACTAAGAAAGGTAATTTCACTCTCTCACATATAAACTTTACCATCCAGCTTGTCTCTGAAATGACCGATCTACTTAGTAGATACTACATGCTGTAAGAAATAATTCAGACGTTGCACAGCTTAAGTAGTAGGAAACTCCAGCTACTGAACTGCCTGAATTGCTAAATCAGAAGTTCCTTTTTAAAAGCAACAAAATGATTGATGTATTTAGGAAGAACTCTATTTCTGCAAATATGAAGGACTGAACAGATTTTTATCGTAACATTTTAAGAAGTTTGAAAATAACTTTGACATATAGTTCCTGGAGGTTGGGTATGACTATTATTTTAAAGTTGCTTCAATCATAATGGAACTAGCAAAGGAAATATTCAACCAGAACCACGCGAGTTTCCTTTTCTGCGTCATACCTACCCTACATTAAGCACTGTACTATTTTTACATCTTGCATACTCTTTCCCTGGGCACTACAGGCATGAACAAAAGCCCAACAAAAGCAACAGGAATCTGCAGAGGGAGTTTTGGTGAGCACCTGGCACGGGCTTCAATGCCACGCTTTCGGGGAGACAGATTCACAAGTGCCTTTCAAACCCAACAGGTGTTACTCTGTTGATTTCACTTATTTTTTTTTAATATGTTACCAGGCAGGAGATGTTGGATTATCCAGAAAAAGCCTGCTGTGAAGGGAAGTCTTTAGGTACATCATGTAGTTTCTGCAGAAAAATGACATATCTCTGGGAGAGAAATGACAGACCCTGAAAACGTTTCACTTGATACAGAAACAGGAGAGGAAAAGGAAGTTCCTAAGGTTCCGTATCAGCAAAACTTCCTATTTCATTTCTTCTCTGTATGTACATATGAGTTTAGTAATGATAAATTTGTCTCCTTGACTCCACACACTGCATGTAATTCAGCAGATTCTGCAAAGTGTCACCTCCTTTGGTTGTGGCTTCTTTGCTGTGGGGTAGCACTGTACAATTCACGAAATCTTCCCGGAGCAGACTGCTGAAAACCATGGGTGTTACTCTCGCAAAAACAGGTACTCAGAAGGACTGAAATTCAACAGAATTGTGGATTATTACATGGGTTATGTCATTAAAGAGGGGATGGTACTCCCTCCAACGAGGGTTTAACTCACATTTTCAGCCTCACTCCTTAAAGCAAAATAATTGGATTAGTTATCCTCATTGCACATAAGCTACAGTCTACGTAAGTCACCTGAGAAAGTGATTGATCCCATTTTATTCACCTTCCAAGGATGACATGAATGGGGACACGATCTCTTCCCCCAGATGTCAGCCCAATGAAAGGAGGTGGCTGATGCTTCTGTGGTGATTAATTCCCATCAACCTGGGAGAAGGTCTTGCCCAGGAGTCCCCAGTTGTGTGTTCTCCCTGCCTCCCACTCCTCCCGGCTTTAGGCTGTGTTTACAGGAGCTCAGAGAGAGGGAAAAGAGAGAAATGAGCCCCCCAGCAAGCCCTGGTGGGCTGCACAGCCACGGAGGGCTGAGCTGAGTGTCAGTCCCATGGAGAGCTGGGAGAGACTGCATGTACTGGAGTTTTGCACAAACGGGATGGGACTGATGTTCCTTCCTTAAGCTTTACTGCAGCATCAGCCTCATAACAGGGTGTGACACAACTGAGGGATGGCATCAGCTCACGTCTGCCAGCAGCAGCCAAAGATCTCTGTGTTACAGGGCATTTTAAAAGTTTTCCAGCTAGTTTTCCAGCACATTGCTAAAGCTTACAGACAATTGTTCTCCCAATCACTAAAAGCACACACGCACCTGCTTCAAACAATGCCTGCCTGGATGCTTTCTATTAACAATACACAACACTCCATTATTAAGCTTAAAACCTTCTACTATCTTTCTAGGCATATTTTCCTGCAGTCTTAAGGTCTATCTTAGCGAGACCTAAAAACTCCAACTATTGTTTCATGTCCTTGCTCGCTGTATCATTGTACCCTTCCTAGTTTCAGGCTTTGAAGCTGGAGATAACTCTGAGTTATCTGTTCTTTCTGTTTCTAGGCCTGCTTTTACAGCTTCTGAAAATCTTCTTACCTTTACTGTTTCCCACAATTCCCCCTTTCGGTACAACCACAGAGAAACTCTGAACTTTGTTTAACATCAGCAAAATTTCAAGTCTGTCACTACCTAATGTATTTCCTTTTGTTTGTTTAAGTTAGCTGTGTTTTCTGGTTTTTTAGGCCTGCTTTTACAGCTTCTGACAATCTTCTCACCTTTACTATTTCCCACAGCTGTGGGCAGGACAGGGCATCCCAGTGACCTCCTGTCCCCAGTGCCAGCCTGCTGGTTACATTTACTTCATTTGCTTAAAGCATTCTGCTACCATCATTTTTTTCAGGGGAAAAATAAAAAATCTTACATTAAAAAAGAAAAAAAAAAATGCAGGAAAACTGACTTTTTGTCAGAATTAAACACACAATAAGGTGTACAACATCAGCATGTTTTCCTCATGTGGTTTTCTCCAGTCCCTTCACTTGTTGGGAGTATTTCTCAAAAAGAAATTGGTGACTTATGCTGGTTTTGATGAATGAGGCACATTTTCCCTCGCCACACCTTGATTAACATCAGCGTAACTCACAAAATATGTTATAATTCAATGTTTGGAACTTCAGCAGAAACATGGCTCCACACAGTAAAATTCTCAGGGCTGTACGCATTTTCTTAAGAGACTGAATTGTCTACTCAGTTTGAACAGGATCATACTCCTAAATTAGCTAGTTAGATCAAGGAATTAAAAATGGCATATTCATCATCGGCAGCTTCATTACACAGATCGTTCCACACAAAAACCCCACTCTAGAAGCTCTTTTATTTCACTAGAGCCATTTATTATTCATTTCACCTCATTCAGCTGCACCAGATCCTAAGGCTTCCATTCAGGTGAAATTCCCATTGAAGCCAAGAGGATTCCTGTGTTAAAAATTTTAAGCACCTCTCTATGCCTGCTTGAGTTTTATTGAGTCTGAGTTTTATTTCTAGGTTATCAGCAAATTTAAATATTCATGGTTGATTTTCCAGTCCAGAGCTGGCTATTAATAAGAAAAAGTAAGGTGGCAAAGAGCTTATTAAACTCAGTAATGTTCCCTAAATACTGCCTGTAGCTGGAGAGCTTGAGGTAGTTTTTATTCTGTTTTTAGCTGGTCTACTACCTAATTCTGGTACTTCTCTGTAGAATTACTGTTTTCCACTGATATAGGCATCTGCCTGGAAAAAAGTTTAAAAAAAAAAAAAAAAAAAAAAGGGTCGCAATGTCCTGGAAAAATAAGCCAAAAATTAGCATTACTGCACTGCACTCAAAGGCAGACTTGCTGGGGTTTTTTTAATCACAGTAAAATGAGATGTCATTTGTAGTTAATTCACCATGAAGTTGGTATTTTAAAGCAACTGTCTCTTCTGTACAGCTCACATCACAAGGAAAGCTTCATATAGGGAAACTTCTTAGCTGCAAAATGGAAATTTCATTAACATATGAATATTTCTATTCGCTCAAATACAAATATTTGCCCAGAATTTTTAATGTTTTGTTTAAATAGATTCTGTTTTCTGTGTTTTCTTTAAATAGATTCAATGGAGATTCTGCCACTTGCAACAAGTTTTTAAATCCCACTGCTGGAGTCCTCAGAATCCCAGAGGAACCTGAAGCAGACATCCTGCCCACAGAACGTGTGGAAGATGTTCCTGGTGATAAACTGGACTAAATGCTAAATTAGGGGCTGAGAACTCTATGAAAGGACTAAAGCCTCCAACAGAGAACCAATTCAGTTCTGAGCAAGGCTTCTGTACAAAATTTGGCCTTGTAAGCTCTCAGCTGCAGGGAGTTCAGCAGGAACACAGAGGTTTTATTTAGAGTTCATTTATTAGAGTTTATTTAGAGTTCAGAGTTTGCTGCTCCTGATCTGAACACGATGATCCTCCTGTAACACTTAATTAGAAGGTATGGATGAACAAACATCCAACACTGTGCAGCATCAGCCAAACCAACAAAGGAAACAGGAGCAAACAAACCTCCCCCTCCCCGGCGATTTCCAGGAGCTAAGGACATGGCCAAGAGAGGTCCTAGCATTTTTTTTTTTGCCTGTTTAGCTGGTTTAGATTTTTATATTGCCTGTTTGTATCCCTCACAGCATGCTCTTGTCTCACCTAGGAAAGACAGGCACCTGCCCCATCCTCCTTCACTGACCTGGGTGTCTGCAAAGCTGCTCTCCCCACATTCTCCCTCCTCTCTCCAGCTGCAATTGCTGCTGCTCAGTAACATTTTGCCTTTCTTAAATCCATTATCCCAGAGGCAATACCAGTGTCACTGGTGGCTTGGCCTTGGCCAGTGCTGCGTCTGCCTTGGGCAGGCAAAATCTTCTGGCAGCTTCTCCAGAGAAGCCTCCCTGCTCTCCCCTCCCCTGCCAAAACTTAGCCACACAAACCCAACACACAAGTCATACAAACAATAGAACCCCAGAACGTGAGAACAATTTTTTACTTGTCAAGGTATCATCTCGGGTAACATAAAAGATGAATATAGCTGATATTCCTTAAATTAGAAACAAAGAAAAATACACAAAGACCTGCACATAACAAATAAACTACACAGGAAGGTAAAAATATGACATAAAAAACCTAACAAACCACCACGCTGTTTCCCGTGCAGCCTTTCCGAGAAAATTGTTTTCTTTATGTAGCAAGACTTTCCCCACACTTTCAAGTATCAATAAATGGTTTGTTTTCATATTTTCATGGAGGAGGAGAGAGCTGACCGACTGTTGGTCTGACCAGTGTGTCGGAGGGCTGGCAGCTTCACCCTCCAATCCACTGTCACCTTTGGAATTCTATGAAATGTCAAAGATGGAAATAAAGTTCCTTCTTTTCGGACAGGAGTCAGCGTGTGGGAGCAGTTCTTTCCTGTCTCCATTTCACAGCACTCCCAACCTAGTGTCTGTTTAGCGTTTTTTCCTGGCTTTTAAAGTCAAACTATTCCACAAATACGTATCTGAGGCAGAGCAAACACTGATGAGCTGTCTCCTCATGTGAGGGTCAGCTGGGTGGTGAATAGTGTTCTTGGTCTGGGAGATTGACACCGAGATAAAACAACTTTTCCTTCCACTGACAGCGACTTGTTGATTTGCAGACAGATGTCCCCTTGATCCTTAGAGATGGCCTTACTCAGGCTTTCCTAGTGAATATTCTCTGATCTATTCCCTGGTACCTTTACAAATGACAGCTTTGTTTTTGCCATCACATGAAGACATCACCCTTGCCGTTCTGCGACGAGCGCCGCCGGGGCCGGCGCTGCAAACAGCTTGGCAGCAAATGGAGCAGGACAACCCCGGCCACCTGGAACATCTGCCTTCCCCGGGTCTGTGACAGCCCCAGGAGTGACACATCAGCCACAGCCACTGCTCTCTGCAACGAGCTCAGCAGCGCTTGTCTCACTCCTCGTGTCTCGCTCCAGCCAGGCTTTGCCTCACCCTGAAATTGAGGCTTTAGAAAGAACGTCATGCAAAGCCTCGTGCCCACAGCTGGCCTGTTTCCCAAAATAAACCTCACTTCTTATTTTACAAAAGATCATAGATAGAGACAGGCAGGGAGTCCTGACATTTAGCCTACCGTACTCATGGAAAAATCTTTCTCTGCCTTGCTTCGGATTTTATTTGCTCATTTTTTAAACCAGGCTCCTTGACTGAAATGTCTTTGACAGATACACACCCAAAGATTAATCCAGCTTAAGAATCAAATGGCACATCTAAATACAGTTCTCACTCTTTTCCTAACTGTTGGGTCCACAGGAATAGAGACCACAGGAGGTTTTACCCAAAGGGCTGCTGAAGACAATATATTCCAGAAGCAGCAATTTAAGAGATGAGAACACAAAGATGTTATGCAGCTCCTTAGACAACAACTGCAGATACTGCCAGCTATGATGGAACAAATCAACTAAAGACCTCCTCGTTCCCAGGATGTGACATCACATGCTGTAGATGTAAGCACAGCAATATTTCATTACACACCTGTGAGATCAGGGAGGTGCTGAAGAATCCATACATAACTACTGCAGTACAGCAAGTGTTGGTTTACTTAGCTGCAATGTAATTAATAGAATTCAAAGCACTTTTCTCAGCCATGGTGCATACTGAGAAATTACCTCTCACCCCCGTATTAGACAATTCTTTGCAGGCCCAGCCCAAAACAACACGAAAAAATAACCCTAGTAATTATCACATCCTGACACTGCTGCCATACCTAACCCCCTGCTTCTGTTTATATTCAGCAGGTAATTCTCTGCCATCTCTCTATCATTCTGTGCGGTGTGACAGCACATTTCCCAGTGCTTCACAAAGACTGAGTACACATGTACTGCCATCACAGAAATATCCACCTCCAGGAGCTCCAGCCCACGCAACGCCCTTCTGATCCACCAGGAACATATTCCCCATTTATTGTGCACCACTTCAGACAGCAGCTGCCACAGGACAGGGGAGAAAAGCTGTGGTGCACTTGTGTTGGATCCCCTCTGGAGGCAATTGCCAAAAGCCCTTCCGCAGCCCCTGGAAAAATGCTGCACTTTCCTTTCCATGCCCCTGGTTGGGAACTCACTGCCTCAAACCCTTCTGCTGCTTCGTGCTCATCACCCAAAATCACAATTTGTACAGACAAACCCCGTGAATAACTCCCACCACTGCTCAGACCCCTGATGTATTTCCCAGACCCAGGCACAGGACTCCAGCACATGCAGTCAGGTGTTCAAGGAATGCCTCCAATGTCCAAAATCTGTTTACCCCTACCTTTGATGCCATAGGCTGTCCTGTTTATCTCACCCTCACCACTTCATCAGCAGCAGGAGTGACTAGCACTCCACAAATACAGAAAAACTGTGAACCTGTCCACAAAATCAGCATTAGAACTCCCCTGACCTGTGGATCACCCACAGGCAGAAAAAAGCAGCTCAGTGAATGATCCGGAGTTTTTCTGCTTTAAAGGTTGCAGAAAGATGAGATGGATGGAAAATTGGGGCACTTGAGTTCACGCTGCCAGCAATTCTCAGAGAGTACTGTATTTGTACTGCTCTCTGCACACCAAAACGTCTCTCAGAAGCCTTTAACAGGGATCCCTGCCAGGGATGCACCTGGGTTCAAGCCCACAGTGTTACACACAGTTCTGGACGCCCATCTCCAGCCCAGCCATCGTGCTGGGATCATGCAGCAATGTCACCAAAAACCCCAACAGCAAAGCTTTCCGACACGAGTATCACAACTGTGTTAAATGCAATCAAAGGGTGATGATCACAGAGATCACAGATTTCAGCCCTGCCCGGAAAAACACAAAATGAACAAAAAAAAAGAAGTGATTTGAAGATAAAATCAGACCCTAAATATTACAAAAATCCAGTTAGAAGCATCAAGCACATACTTAAAGAAACAGCATTATAAAGAATGGATGGAGAAAAGAATTACTTGGCAGTGAATATCTGTGAATATCAATTTGCAGTTCACCTTCAAAAAAAGAAAGGATAGCCCCACAACTGTTATGATGATTTCTCATGTCAACCAAAGCGAATGGCAAGAGGTAATTCTTCATAGCAGCACGCTGAATTATGTATCTGTACATAAGCCTCAAATGTGTATTTTAATTTCACCTGAGCAAATTACCGGTATAAATCCTACCCTTCTCAAATATCTCTGAATTTTTAATTAACTTAATACCATAATTTCAACCAGGCAGTCAGAAACTGTGAGTAACATATGATTCATATTCAGAGGTAAACACACCTGCTTTTCAACAGCATTTCTAATTACTGGCTCATTTTACCCTCTCCATGGCATTGAAGCCAATTTGGGTCACACTGTTTTTAGCTGGTGACGAGTCCTTTCAGCTCACAAATAATGCATAAGAAGTTGCTGTGTTGTCAGTTTGAAGGACGTTTTCAAACGCACTGTGGCAAATTGAATGCATTACCAAAACACACCACTTTACTCCTGATACGCCTCATTTCACTGGGAGCTTCCACCAGACAAGAACATTTAGGCTTTGATTTGAAGTGTTGCCCCACCATTTCACTGTCCCAGCTCTGTGCCACAGTGATTGAGGGAGTGGTACCAAATACTAAACAAAACAAAGTGCTTATCTCTAATGTTAAAGACACCAGGAGAACAAACAAGCGTGGCGTTATGTAGCCCTGGTTTCATGTTTTGGGTTTTGGGAAATTCCTTTTCCAGGAAAACTTTCTGTTAAGAAGAGAGATGTTTTTGTAACTGTACCTATGTTTATCCATTCTTTCTCACAGAGAGGTTTCTTGATGAACATCTGTTTTAACCAATGTGATTGAAGAGGTTTGCCTTTGTCTCACCAATCAAATTGGCCTGTGTAAAATACTATATAAGAGAGTCACATCTCAAAAATAGAGGTTCACCTTTTCCAGCCTTCTGATCGAGAGGCTGTGTTGTTGTTTGATGCTCAACAGCAACAGGGTTAGAATATCTAGGTGCCCTTTAAAAACTGCAGCAAATTGCAGTGAGAAGATGAGGAAAGCCTTTAGAGCACTGCCTCCTGCTCCTGAGAGCACCACATCCTTTAGGGGCAAGCAGAGAGGCAAAGGAACCTTCTCCAAAGGTGGTTCATCACCTCTCTGCTCTGAGCACTCAGCCTGGCCAGCACATGCACCTCCAGAAGGCTGCAGCTGTTCTCACAGCCCTGATGTGCACTGAGCCACTGAAATACGCATATGACACAAAATGCATCTGCTGGAGCTTTCAGAGCCTCCAACACAATGAAAATGTGACAAATTCTCATACACAAAGCCCTGCTCATCCTCAAACCAGCCTGCACGTCAGATTTCTCAAAGTTAGCATCATTATCTTGATTTGCAGCATACTAGTAAACTCTATACATCTTCAAAGAAAAAAATAAACTGCCTTCTGGTTCAAGTTGTATAGATTTTACTCACAGAAGCTATCTCCTTCTGACATCTACCTCTAAATTGCTTGATGTAATGAGGGTACCATACCTGCCATGCTTCCTTTAGTTGGTGTGCTAACTCATCCTGGAGATCAAAACAATACAAAAGCCATGAAAAACAGAGGAGTCAAAAGCGTTTATGTCCTCCATTTATCAATTTTAAACCATCACTTCCATAGCTGGGAGAATCTGTGCCCTAGATACCAAAGTCCCTTTACAGCTGTAAGAAAAAAGAATGTTCTGAGACCCTTGGGGGAAGGAATCACGGGCACAGGAGCTGAAGTCCATGGCAGCACCTTGCTGTCTCATGCACAGAACACATCTCTGGATGCACTGATGTCTCTGAGCAAAAGAAGATTTCGGAAGGAATGAGGAAATTACACATGGGCAGGCAGCAGTGAGCAGCTGGGCAGCCACTGCAGGAGGCTCTGAGGTGGGAATGCCTGGCATTCCTTCCCCACGATGCTGCCAGTACTTCCTGCTGAATGGCAGGAGACTTTGGAGTTGTTTTCCTCTTTGAAACAAGGCTACAGGCAAAAAGAATTCTAGACAAGATGAAAATATTAATGTCCCACTTCATTCTTAAATAATCATAAACAATGCTGACAACCAGAAACTGTGGGCTGTTAGTACACACTGATCTGACTACATCCACTGAAAACCTCCTTAAAGCAGATTTATTGACAACTGGGCCCCAGTGACTTTAATAAACACACAAATTACTGCACAATCTCTGAGTTACAAGTGGTTCCGCTAATTTAACTGTAACAGTTATTTCTGTGTTTTCATTTTTTCCTTCCTGAAACAATTCACCAATTATAGTCTCACCCATACTACAGCATACATCCTGCATTAACAACCCGCTTCATATCCCAAAATAAATACATGTGTAAACAGTTATTCACAAGAAATGGAGTGCAAAAGAACCACCCATCTGTAAACAGTTATTAACAAGAAATGCAGTGCAAAAAAACCACCCATCACTGAGTTAGTTAAGTAACAGATAACCTCAATAAATACAAATGAAAATAAAACCCCAAATCCCCTAAACATAGGAAATAATAAGAGTCCTACACGGAGTTTGATGAGATCCTTTCTCCTCCTTTAAGGCAGACAAGGAACCAGCTCTTTGTGAAACCAACTGAAAGGTGGAACTGCGAGGCTGCCAGAAGCAGATTTTGACAAAGAAAAAATGGGGAACAGGCAGAATCCAACAGTGACTAGTGAGGTATCTTTGAATAGGCTGTGATTTTACAAAACTGTGACTTAGAAACAAATCAAATATTAATAATTCAGTAACTTGAAGTGAAAAGCAATCATCTAAATTCTGGTCTAATTTGCACAACAAGTTTAGTAAAAGCAGAAGGAAACCTTGAGCTTGCACCACAGGAAACTGGTGGAGCAAATATTTTTCATTTGATGTCCCTTCTAATTAACCAGAAGTGCACACTGGAAGCAAAAGCAGATACATCCCTGGTAAAATTCAACATGGAAAGTTTCAGACAAGACAAACAGTTTCAGTGCAGAAAAGGCAGAAATGGAACAGTCACATCTTCACTGGAAAGGAACCATCAAGCAGAAAGACAGAATAGAAGGGAATTACTTCTTCCACACATCGTTACCAAGGAAGGAGTTCTTCAGTAAAGCTTTACCTTTCTCACAATGACTTCCAGTGAATCCAGAAGGGCAGAGACATTTGTTAGGAGCCACACAAGTTCCACCATACCTGCAGCCTTCTTCACAGAATGCTGCAAGAGAAAAGGAACATGTGGGTAAGACTTCATTTTTTACAATACATATTTGTAGGATAATAATAAGAACATCTAAATTCTAAGCAACAAACAGAATTTAGCACATTAAAATTCAGTCCACCTGCAAGCACAAACAGAGGTAGCTCACTAAAATGACAAGAGGAAAAAATCTCAGATTACACCGTAGGCAAACCAGCTCACCAATAAAAGATTAGTAACCATCTGGAGGAAGAAGAGAAGAGAAAATACATCCTCTGGTTTTCATGGGGCTGATCAGCTCTCCATTATATTGGATACACTTATGACAATTACAATGCTCTGCTAATCCACAGCAAACAGGCAGGTTGGATGGTGTTAAACACTGTGTTCCCCATTTCTACCAAATACTTCACTGAAATGTCTGTAAACACACAACATTTTGCTTTTTAAACTTTTATTGCAAAGGGTAAAGTATGTTTTGCGGAATTAAGAAATTAAATGGGGTGAGGATCCTGACTGAAAATATGAGAAGGGCTCAACAGCAATAGAAATGTCTGCAGTGTGATTTTGGATGGAGCAACACTGAAGTGCTCCAGAAGTGGACTTGCCCAATAACCATGAGTTCCCAGAGCTGATGGATCTCATCCTTTTCTGTGAGCACTGCAAGATGCTCCTCCTGCTTGGCAGAAATTCCACTGGGTGTGCAAGGAGTCTGCTGCTGTTTAA
>VYZR01080020.1:20022-31352 GCA_013400675.1 Oxylabes madagascariensis | reverse complement strand
ATATTAAAAAAAACCCCACAAAAAGTCTTTTCTCTCCTCTTCAGCAGATCTTCACAGGAATTGCCCTGCAGGTAGGTTGGCTCTTTAGCACCCTGTCAATGCATTCAGTGACAAAAACAACGGAAACAACAAAGCAAACCTGCTCTGCACGGGCAGCACAGTGACCAGCTGAGACACAAGGAGCACCAGCGGCAGCACAACGAGTTGAAACAGCAGGGTCACGGAAAGGGCCAGAGCAGCTCAGGCCAAAGAGGAACCACGGCTCCAGTGACTCATCCTGCTCCCCAGCTTTTCACAAGATCACATATCAAGCAGTTTAGCCTGTACCCCAGGCCACACACCACCCCAGCAAGCAGAAAAGGGCAGCAGAGTCTGGTTTCAGGGGAGCATGCCACATTATTCCCTGTCCATAGCACTAAATCTGTGGTACAAGTAACAGCTGGTACATTCACAAAAGATACCTGAGGCCTCCTCCGAGAGCTCTTGGCTTGGAAGAGGAAATCCATAAGCACAAAGGTGATTCCAGTCACATCTCCAAGCTCCTGCTAAACAGTGTGGGAGGGAAGCGTCAGGCTTACCCTGAGCATCACTTGCATCTGAGCTGAAGCTAAAGCAGCACAGGGAGCAAAGCCAACAAGGAGCAGCCAAGCGACAAACAGCAGCTCGAGAAGATGTGGCGGGACACGTCTCCCCCTCAGCAAGAGGGCCAAAGACTTCCAGTTCCTGAAGGCAGTGAAAATACTTTAAATAAAACTGTAAACCATCGTTCGAGGGCAGTTAGAGGGTGCATGCTTCTTGCAGTACCCATGCAAGAGACTATTACCCGTGGAATGAAGGTGATGGATGACATGTGAGCATTGGAAAAGGTTGGCCTTCACACTTCAGCTCTAATTTTTTTTAATTCAGTTATCACACCTTCCAAAACCTGCCCTGGCTGTTCAAGAAGCTCTGTCTGTGAGGCCCAGCAGCACAGCCACACAGTTTGTTCCAGTGTTCCTAGGAACAAAGGTTTTCTCCCATTCCCAACCCAATGCCTTGGTGTTTTCTGGCAAATGAGGAAGGAACTGATTTGCAGCACTCACTCCTGCAGCCTTCAGTTGGGAATACAATTCCTTGGCCCTCATTGGCACTGCAGGGAGCAATGCTTTCATCTGACATTTAATGGCCTGAGGCCAAATGTCTGCAAGCCTCAGAGAAGTGTCTTACAGGAGAGAGCATCTGCTTTGGGATCCAGTATCAGGATCTTCCCACTGGCACAGCTTCCAGCCCACCAGGGTGTGGGACACTGATGCTCTTGTCTGGCAGACAGCTGAACGTCGCATATTTTAAACATCCAGACAGCCTCATCTGGACAAAGAGGACAAAAATGGCTGTAGCCACTATTTAAAGCAGCTCAATATTCTTGTGTGTCTGATGGTGGGAGGCAGAGACACATTCCATGATGGACAACGAGGACCCACAAGGGCATGTCCATGACAAGCAGCTTTTCCTGGGTTAAGTCTCATGTAAGCTTTTAACAATCCAAGTGTAAAACATGGCAGGAAGCTTGAACAAGGATAGAATTCTGATGTTTTATCATGGGCAACACACAGCATATGCCTATGCACGTACAACTGTGTAAAACCTTTGGGGTGGCAGCAGCAGGCAAGGAGATCTGCTGCCTTTGCTAAAAACCCTCCTGCTGAGTTCCCTGCTCTCCCTGAAGCAGTCAGTCCCACTTCCCAGGGCATCATTCCAGGGGTCTTCATTTCTACAGGACTCTGCTTCTAGATAGTGTTCAGTAGGCCCTGGGATCCAACCACCACCACGGTTCAGATGCACATCTAAGTTGGCTGCAGTCTGCATGACAAAAATTCACGCTACATGGCCTTTGGGAATGCAACAAGAGAATAGCCCGTTGCTTCTTGCCACCAGGCAATTAATTATTACAATCAAAAACCTACTGCACTCTTACTTCCAAATGTTCAGAGACAACCTTTTGCTTAATAAACGCTCTTGAGTACTAAGATATATTGAAGCAAGTTGCCTTTGCAAGTGACCCCACCTTGTGCTGTACTGGAAGCTGGCTTGTCCCTGACTGTCCTCACTGCTGGAACTGACACACAACAACCCTTGGGGTTCATGGCTCTTCAGCCTTGGCTCGCATAGGAGGAGGCAAGAACATCCCACTGCCTTTGGAGCAGGTGGCTGAGAAGGGCCCCGTGGTTTCAGTTGTTCAGCAGCGTGCCACCACCAGGTCCCAGCACCAGGGCAGCTGAACCAACACCAAGAGCCAAAGCACTTCTCCTGTCTCTCCTCCACCCTCATACACTTGAAGAAGCAGCTGATCCCCACTGGTAAAAAAGACAGCACCAAGATAACTCGAGTGTCCCAATAAAAAGACACCTTGTGTCCAACTTTGGCATGCCAGGTGGGCAGGTTGGTACTGGTGCCTGTCAGAGGGACACAAAATGCCACCAGCTGGGGCATGAGGACATTGTCAGGTCAAGGGGGAGAGGAAGCAAGGTTTGCTTTGCATTAACAGACATACATATCTAGAACAGTTACTCCTTTACAGCCTCATAAATTAGTGAGCCCAAAGAAACAGGAGCCTCAAGGACATGCCAAAACCCTGCCGTGCAAACCATGTTAATTATGATAATGGCCAGATTTTAATAAGCCAGTTTCCGGCTCCCACACTTTCACCTATAAAACACACGTATTTCCAAGGCCAGGGGATCTCAAAATTGCCTTCCAGCCATCTAATTGTCTAAACCCCAGTGGCACAAAAAACACGTTAGAGGGTTCGTCACACCCCATATCCCTTTGAATTTTTTTTAGTAAAAAAATAAAATAAATCAGATTAAAGGAAATTCCTCCTCTGTAAACCCCAACTAGTCACAGCAATGAAACAAATGTGTCTGCACAGGCGGTGTTGTGGCAAAGGAGACAGGAGGGCAAGAGCAGAGAGATGAGAGAACGGTAAATCATCTCCTTCGGGGAGCTCCTGGATTCCTGGCTGTGCGGCTCCCTCCGGTGCCCTGGCACAGAGTCTGCTCCAAACACCTGCCAGTGCAGCCTGCTGGAAGCGCGTCCTGCCCAACGCGGGGCGTGGAAGGTGAGGAGGGGGCGCTGCCGGAGCGCTACGACCTCAGCTCCCGGTCGGGTTTCATGGAGAAGGGCTCCAGGCGCTCCCCCTCTGGCAGGAGGCTGTTCAGCCGCTCCATCAGCGGCACCGTCTGGTCGATGCCCATCTGGATCCGCCGCAGGATGGCAGACATCTCGTTGACCTTCTGGATCTGCTCCGCGTACTTGGCGTACTTCTTCTGGCGCTCCTGCATGAGGCTGTAGAGAGTTTCCACAGACAGGTCCATCTGTGTGAAAACAGCAAGCAGAGCAAGGCTCGTTAGGCCAACTGTTGCTGCAGACCTTTTACCACACTGTCCTTCCCAAAATCAACCACCTTGGATGCTCCACTAAAGGAGGTACCAGGCAGGTACAGAGGAGCTCCTCAGAAGGTACATAACCAGTTTGTGATAGAATGGGATGATTCATAGTTGTATACCAGGGAGGACATATGATGACCTCCGTTCTCCACTCAAATGCCCAAATACCTGATCAGAAAATTCTTCATTTGCAGGACTGAAAGCCAACAGGAGCTGCCAGGGATTTCCCATTAACCAACACACACATCCTCCCAAGTTATCCAAACCCAGGGAACCCGTGGCCTCTACCTACACCTGAACTGTATTTTCACTGGAGATCATTCATTTGCAAGCATTAAACTCTACCACAGCTGCCAGTGCTAATTTTTCTCAGTTTAGCCAGGTTACTCTGCAACTAAGCCACAGCTGTTATTACCATCATCATCTGGAAAACTCCCACCTTGAGAGAACCACAATGGATTGCTAGTGTCCCTAATTTCCCTGAAATCCAAAAATAAGAGTGTTATAAGTGACCCCAGGAGAGACATTAAGTAAATCAGTCATGCAATTAAACACAGTCAGTACCCAAACATGGCTCGAGCCTGATGACAATGACAGGAACTGCAGTGCTGTTCCTGCCATTGAGTGAGGAAGGCGGCCTTTATAATTCACAGCCCATTTTTCTGTTCAGCCAGACCTGCAATCTCCAGGCAGGATTCAGCCAGTAGCTGCCAGTACCTTACACACAAGCCCAGTCAGATGGTTTAAGCTGTTTTACATATCCTAAGACATGTACCACATGTTCCAAGAGCTCGGTAGCAGGACTGCTCCAAGCCCTCGAGTGCACACTCGAAGCTCAGTTGCTTTGGCTCACTGTAGCTGTACTTCACAGCCCCAGTGACTCCAGTGCACTGGCTCTTCCAACTGGGATGTCTTTGTGGAAAGCAGTCTAGAGAGGGACTCAACACAAGCCCACAGCAGCTGGGAGTGAAGGGCAGGAGAGGACATACACTGAGCAGTTTTAGCCCACTGCCACCTCTTAACACTGTTTTCCCAAACCTTTCCCATCTAATTGCTCCCAGAGGAAGGAGGTCACTGCTCATGATGAAGCAGCTCAGGGAATCGACGCTGAGAACTCCTGGTCTACCAAGAAGCACAGGTTCAAACAACATCCCTCTCCTGAGCTGTGTGACAGAGTCAGCCCATCTGGTGGAGGACAGTGACCGTACCTGTCACAGGGACAGCACACATTTATCAGTGCAGTGCTGAGAAAACACAAGGTGCTGACCTGACCTGACTTACACAGCACTGAGCAGGCAGGTGCAATCCTGACCCGTGCCCAGTGCTCGGGGTTTGTAGCAAGGGGTGGAAATGGTACAACACTGGAAGGCCCTGCTGAGGATGGAGAGCCCAGCAGAGAGAACTCTGCCATCCCACTGATGGCAGCAGGGTTTGGCACTGGGGATAAACTGCTGTAGCTGTATGTGCTGACAAATGTCCCTTTCAAGCCCCAGGAAGTGGTCAAGTCAAAAATAGTTGGGCAAGAAAATACTTTATCGAGAAACCTAAGTTACAAACAGCATGGAAAACAAACACACAAGTTTCTGCTGAACTGTCACGGGGATTAGGGGGCATTTTTTCCCCCATCACCTCCATCAGAGCTGCACACGGTACCAATTGACCTTTTATTTTGCCTGCACTTTCTACTGCTCTCAGGCTGAATTCTTCCTCTTTGCCTCTGTGCTTTCCTGTAATTCCCTCCTCCATGCCTTCATGCACGGGACAAAATAAAAACCAGCAGAGCAGGAAACTCCAAATAGAGTGGAAACAATTTAAGCCTACACAGGGGTTTCTATTAAAACCCCAGCTTAATAATTTAGTAGCTTGGCACTAGCTCTGTAAAGAGGAGTGTGTAAAAAGCAGACCACCACCAACCAGCAAGTTCAATCCAGTGCCTAAAAACATCCTACCTAATGAGAGACAGTGGCCTGGAGGGGCAGCCAGTGGGAAACCTGCCAAAAGCCAGCACGCCTCATTAAACGCAGCAGCGCGGGGACCCAGGCAGAAACCTCCTCTGTTTTGAAGTTCTCCTCCACTGGCAGGTTCTCCACATGGCCTCACAGCACTGCACAAGAAGCAAAGCTGGCACCTACCAAGCTTTCAAGCAAGATACACCCAAAGCCCCCCTTTCTCTCCATTCCAGTAATTTCCATCTGCTGACTTTTAGGCTCCTTGTGCAAGTATGAGTAACATTCACTTACTGGGGGGAACAAGGGGAGAAGCTGATGCTGACCTGCAGTAGGAAGAAGAAATGCAGAGTGGCCTCCAAGCACGTTGCTACCTTTGGACACATTCACAACAGCCATAAAAAAAGCTGCCTCACAAGAAAGAGAAAGGGTGGAAGTGAGTGTTTCCTATGGTTTCCTTACACCTACCATCCAAGTCTGCCTGCTGAGGGAGGCCACCACAGCTGCAGAGCCCCAGACGTGACAGGGAGAACTAAAGTGAAGCCATTGTGAGGAAAGGTCAATTTTTACTCAGTCTGAACGTGGGCTTTTTAACTATTTAAAAAAAAGGCAACTACATGTTAATTCCTGTAGATAAATGCCGATGTCTCTCTCAGCTTTCCTTAAAAGAGGCCTTAGTACACTCTTACATCCTTCCTGCCTCCTCCCCCTCCAAGGGAGCTCCTCCAGTGCCAGACCTTGTGCTTTTACCTCTCCTGGCATGCAGTCCCATTCCTCTGGCACTCGGATGGGGCCTTCAGATTCTGAGGGTCAGCCCGATTTACCCACCACAGAGACTAACACTGGCCAGCAGGAATTCATAATGAGCAGGGAACACGCATAACAATCCACTTCATTCCTATATATATAATTTCATACATCATAGAGTAGCAATAAAAAGCATCTGGAAAAGGGGAGCTGAGGTAGATCTGGTCCCTTGCCTACAGCCAAGGCAGTCCAAGTCATCCTCAAGGGTCAATGAGTAGATTTGCCTTCTCTGAACAGTTTCCATCGACTCCTGCGTCCCTGACACAAAGCCCTGCCCCGTTCTCATCTGGAAAACATTCAAGTCTCAGCCTTCCTGCCCATCCCAGCCTGTGAAGCTCTCTGGGAAGCCCAGCAAGACACCCCAGAGCCAGTAGCTCTTCACTGTCCTACGACCATCTGAGAGTGTTTAACTGAGCCATTGTTTCTGCTCTGCTTGCTTCAAGCTTCCTATGACACCAGGCCACCAGAGCTGCAGACAACTCCCTATCGCCCTGAACCCATCAGATGTGACAGATGTGGGGCAGCATTGTCAGCAGCCCCTGACAACCTCACCATCACCAATCTGTCTGTCCTTCCAACACCACCACTCAGTAAGCTACAAACATCCCCAGCACAGTGGTACAGGAAAGTTTCTGGAGAGTTAAAAGACTGGACCTGAAGCCTGTTAAGAAGCAACAGAACAAAGCAGAGGGCAGAGCCCAGCATGTGATGTCAGAGTCCTCATTTTCATCAAAGCAAGAGGTTCTGCCCCATCTGGAGTTAAGAAAAAAGATGTGTTCTAAATGAAGGCATGAGAGCTCCTAATGCATGTGTTACTTCTTTCCAAAAATCATTCCTCCTGTCAAAGCAGCAAACCTGAGGCTGGACATGCCCAGAGTAGAAGACAGGATCTTTCTCCCCTTCCTACATCAAAAAGGACGGGGGAGTTTCTTCAATTTTTCTTTCAGAAGCATAGGATCATAACAATGGACAAGCCTAAAACTCACCCTCCAGCATGACACAATTTTTTGTACAGCCAGTGACATTCAGAATTTGTTTCTTTTTCAAAGCTCATGCCTCCTCTGTGGATTATCATCAGCAGAACACTAATTTATGCCTCAGCTTCACATTTAAACATGAAATGACATCTACTGGGCTTTTCTTTCATCAAATGAAAACAGATTAATAATTACTTCCAACAACACTTCAAGATGGATATTTCCTCACTTAAAAGGGCCCCAGCACAGCCCCTCCTACTACACCATTCACATTGTCAGCCCTGAGTCTCCTCTGCCTTACACAGGCCCATTTGTAACACCACACTGATGAAACACAAAAACAACTGAGGATACTGTCAGACATCTTGCACACCATAAATTCTTGCATTCATTTAAAAATTCTTCTTGGCCCACACTGCCAAGCAGAATAAAGACATTAATTTAGCCCACAAAAAGACTGAGGTCAGCACTGGCCAATGCCCAATTCTTTTCAAGAGACCACACTGAAAACAAACCAGTGCCCATATCTATACATACACACACATACACATATATATATAAACTTCTTACCTGGCGTAGTTTTATAGTACCCCTATGGGCACATGAGTGTCTTAAGCTCCCAGAAACAGAGGTCACATCTCATTAGTTCAATCACTGAGAGACTGAAAATTGCAGCTAGACACATTTTCCCTGGTTGCAGAACATGCAAATGCAATCAGAAGTTCATTAAACTTAGAATCGAATTTCTAGAGAGGCACTGCTGACATTCATAACAAAACAAATAAATCTCGTAAGAGGATGTTTGGACATTCCCAGCTTCTCCAGTCCCTCCTAAAATGCCTATAAGGCAAGAAGATGTTTCTGTTTCGGCCCACATTTAGTAACAGCCTTCAAGAACTCAGCCAGACATGCATTTGTTCTGTGTCCTTCTGTCCCAACAACTTCCTCTCAGCTCCTATCCCCTATGGCTGCTCCTCCAAAATACACAGCTCTCAAGGTGCAATCCTTATTCCAGAAAGTTCTTTTGCTAGAACAGCACTCCAAGCACAAGCAGCCTTTCCTTCACACTGTCAGGTGCTTGACTGGGGTTAAAGGAACATCTTCCTGCAGCTGCACACAAACCACATCAGAAAGTGGCAGGCGGGAACATGACTGCATGGAATATTAGTCACGATGTGCTGGTGTGAAAATATTTTTCAATCAACACACTTAAAGCTGAAGACAGCTTCTCTTTCTGTACTGCCTGAAAACAAATGTGCTCAATGAATGGCTTTTTTTTCTCTTCCCCTCTCTTTGATAATGTCACGCAAAGTCAGCACAATAGATCGCGATGACTTCCTGATGCTGGGAACATCCTCTGTTTCTCCCACTCAGCACACACTGGTAAGTGATAAACTGACTGGGCAGCTTCTGTGCCAGGCTACAGAACAGAGGTGCTCAGCCACGGATCCCACCCCCTTCTCTTCAGCTTCAGCCATGAGGAGTACAGCTCTCATGGAGCTGGGCCCTTCCCCTGCCCCACTGCCAGGTAAACAACTATAGTTTGTCTTTAGATTTTCCTTATCACATCTAAGATCAAATCCACTGCCAAAATATTCCTTTTGCTCCCTCTGTGATCTGTCATTGCTGTAAACAATTGCCAAGGGTTATTCTGTCTAAGCATTGCACAGATCACAGTCAAGTTAGAGAACGAAGAGTAACCATTTCAACTGGCTCTGGAATTGAATTATAGCAGTATTAACAGGCCCTTACTCCTAAAGATCTAAATTAAACCCATGCTTAGTTCCTTAGTTCTACAGTAGATACATGATAACCTTTATCAACATAAGCTGATAACTATCAACATAAGCTGCTGCATCTGTAGGATCAAGATTTAATTATTCTGGGAGGCCTTGGGACACACGAAAGCATTCAGAATTGCAAAGAGTAAGAAGGTTTATTCTTGAAATAAGCTTTTCCACCTTTATGTCAGTGTCTTTCCCTGCCTGTTGTGTTATTGGACATGTTTGTCACTCCCACACCTCAGCCCACACCTCCCTCCCAGCTCCAACTGGAGCCCTCCCTGCCCGAGAGCCACCAGATCCCTCTGCCAACTGGCAGGGCCCCAAGATCAAGTTATGGCTGCTATCACTGACTGCTGCTAAAAAAAGAGTCCCAAAGCTATGACTGAAACAATACCTACCTCTTGCCCAGACCTAATGCATCCACAGACTTCCATGTGTTTAAAAAAGGCAGGGCCCCGCTTCACGGAGATGGGAGAAGGGCAGCAAAACCTGACAGCCAGCTCTCCAGTCTGGACACATCTTCTGTCACAGTGCCATTCTACCGGTTTGAGTTTACTTATGTTTCCCTCAACACCACAGATACCCATCATCTTTGTCTTTCAAAGCAGCTAAACGCTTTTCACAAAAGCAAGTGAAACTCGGGGCACTGCAAAGCAGCAGTCACACCGTCCTCCTTCCAAGGAGCTGAATAATCACAAGCTTAGTTCTGCACCTAAGTCCTCAAAACAAAGTCCTCCCAGCCTCTCTCTTCTTCAGTGGTTTGGTCTCCTGGCCCATGAGCTGCCCTGACTACCTGGCAGTCACAAAGCAGCAGGATCACACGGTGAAAAGCACCACCTCTCCCCCTGCACGTGATCCAACTCAGCATCTGCTGTGGCTGTATCAGACCTAAATGCACAAGATCCTGAAAAAGCAGAAAGGGAAAAAAAGCAAAAAGATCCAATTTTACCAGCAAAATTTTACCAGCTTTCTAATCACCAAGAAAAGGTCATAGTAATTTCTAGCTCATTGTCTTTGATTAATAAGAACGCCTTTTTAGAGCTTTCATTTGCTGCTTTTGTAGAACAATCTACACCCATCTAAAAAGTCACCTCTCAAATTTATCATGGTTAAAAAACGTTAAGTTACATCCTGAGCATTAGAAATGCTTCCATACTCATTCTAAATGACCAAGTTTAGGAAAAATAGATACAAATACCCCACCCAAACAAGATTATTGCACCTGTGTGTGCAATGTTCTCACAAAACCTCTCTTTTGTGGAATAGAATTCCACAGTAATTAATAACACATTCCTGATCTGTCTTCAATTAGCTGTTCCTGGAAAAGAAAAAAGATGTATCTGTTACAGATCTATTGCCTAAATGATAACTTGCACAACTCTTATTTCAGGCTACCTAATAATTCTGCTAGAAAACACAACCTTCAATCTCCTCTTTTCCTGATTTTACGCTGCTGACACATTACTTATCCACGACACTCCTGTACCCAGCCAGAGCTTGAATGTTACAGGACAGCAGTAGTTACAAATGTTATTTACCCTTAGGGGGTTATTTTATAATAAATTTCAGTTTTGTACTTTCAACATGCATGTTAGAATGACTAGCTTTAAGCAAGTTGGTTTTTCCCATCACAAGTAAGCTTTGATTTGAAAAGAGATCACCACTATCATTAATGAGATGTTTCTCAGAAAACACCACCATTCTCATTTCAGAGTGAAAATAGTCAGCATCATTACATTTGCAAGCCATCTGCTATTTATTCTCAGCTTCACAGATGGGACCTGATGGCTGTAGGTCTTCTTTTCCACATGTCCCACAGAAGTCTTTCAGAAGGGAAGGATATTGCTGTGTTTAGTCAGGATTAGACACACTAGAAGAAAAATCGATTTAAGTAGAAAATGCTCTAAAATCTGTTCTCACAGAATGCAAAGGAGTTGGGTTTTAACTATTTCCTACTGGATGTGAATTGCTAAAAGGATCATCTAAGACTCCCTCTTTTTTCCCTGGGGAACTGCAGACAAAGCTGGGTTCACAGACCCTGACACACTCGCACTGCCAGTCCAACACATCTGGGTGGATCAGACCTCCCTCCATGTGCTCTGCACATGCCTTGGATACATGCAAGAAGGCTGAAGTGTTAGAGGAGCATGGACATGAGCCCAGCAGTCAGGATTTGGGGATTTCTGGACACCTGAGAGCCCTGATGAAGCTTTTGCTCTTTTCCTGCCAGCTGCATTGCTCATATCAAAGTCCAAATCAACTTCCAGGGAAACTCAAAGGCATGTCAGTTCTAACAAAGTCAGTCACTGATGATCTGAAAAACTCCTGAAATATCTACTTGTAGCTCTACATCAGCTCTTCCTTCCATGTTTGAAAAGCACATGAAATGAG
>VYZR01080019.1:22664-36210 GCA_013400675.1 Oxylabes madagascariensis | reverse complement strand
GGCGGGGAGGTGGCTGTTGGCCAGAGCGATTAGTCTTTTGTCTTTTGCAGAGGACCCTCGGGGGCCCTTGGTGTTTGCATTCGTCCCAAGCGCCTATTTCTATATCTACACGAATTATTTCTAGTATTTATTAAACACCTGTACTTTTGGCTGTTGATTGTTGTTGGTTTACATCACCTGCCACATAGCATCACCCCACAGCAAATTCAGAGGATTTAGGAGAGAACTGAGAGCAAAACAGAGTTGTAAGGCAGACCCTGGCCTCTGCAATGTAGTGGTCTGTGTCACGAAGTCACACCAACCCCACACAAGAGAATCTTAGCTATACATCTATGAAGGTTACAGAGTAAATTTTACATTGCTTTTATGCTGTTTCATGAAGTTTGGCAGTAGGTTGCTACTGTGACTGTATGCAATAATAATAAAAAGCAGCTATATATCTTCTCAATTTTGATGCAGCCTATCTTCACACACTGTGGGGCTGCTTAAAAACACTCCAGTATTTTAACTTTGGTGTGGGTGGACAAATAGACTATGGATAATGAGTTTGTAGTCTTAATTTAACAGTAACAGGTGCATAATATAAAACACACTGAGATGGAGAGCAGTATTTTTTAGTGCACCATAAGTATCTCATAATTTATATAACTGCAATTGGAAATATTCCATTTAAATTGTGTAATTCAAATTGCATTTCTGTGAGTACTTGAAGTTCCACATCCTGATAACTTGTGTTTTATCTGATCATGTTAATGATGATTCATTTTCTCTGCACTAAGAACAGGTACAAAGAAAAGAAAGAATTTCAGAATATATATTTTCCATTGTGAGTTGCATGCCATTAATACTGAAGAAGCAACCACACCTCAACCAAAAATAAACCCAATTTTCATTCCATTTAGTCATAATTAAGTTGTTTGTATTGCATGTACATTTTGAGGGTTGTAAGGGACAATAAGTCCTAACTGAAAGAAGACCTCTGAACACAGTAACTGCAAACTTTTGTAAGTTTTTAGAAGGCAGAAGTGTCTGTTGCAGTTCTATACGGGCAAAAAATCAGCCAGGATGGAAATCTCAACATCTCTAGTGTTCTGGTTTTTTCTGTTGTTGGACACATCTAATAGACTAAGAACAACGCAAAAAGGAATTTTTTCATAGCAAGTCATAATAACAAACCCCAAAACTTCTGCAACTTTTTGTGTTTGCACCATTTGCTTTCTAGATTTGTATTGCAATAGAATTTCTTTATTTCATTTTAGATAGATTTTCACATTATGATTTCATTAAAATGTGTGGTAGAGAAATTAGATCGTACTGTTAGACAGTAACAAACCCAAATTCGTCTATTCTTTTAATAGCACATCTTTCCACTAAGTGAAACATTTTCTAGAATCTGGGATGTGTTATAAGAACGGTCAAATAATCTAGCATTATTACTCACCACTCTGCAATTATATAGTTAAAATCTTATGCATCTTAATGCATATATGCAAAATATCAGAAACAGGATATTTCTGTTAATTGTAACTACAGTTTTCTAGTTTTGTTTCACAGAATCTCCAGCTTAATTTTACTGAGCACTGAACATGCATATCATATGCTTGTGTATATCTCCTCATTAAAGATTTAGAAAGGTGTAAGAGAAAAGGAGTGGACCAGAGCAGAGCTTGTGGCTCCCGGGCTGCAGTTGCATAATAATGGTCCAGACACAAGGACATTTACAACCAAAGATTACGATGAAGACTGGGAAACAATAAAAAAAATAAAGTAGGCAAAGTCAATTCTCAAAATTTATTTTTATCATAATTGTGATTTTGATGATTGGTCCTTAACATTTATTAAAAATCACAATTATTTATAATACCCTGTTTTTTGAATATTGCTTTCTCTGAAATACACAAGGCTAATATGCAGTTCCTCTGTGTGAAAATTACATAAATAGTCCTAATCATAAATATGTCTGAAAATATATTTTTATTTTTCCTTTAATTAATATGAAAGTATTTTAAAATATTTTTTTAAATTTGTAATTTGCATTTTATCATTGGGGTTTTTTTGGTAAAAAATTGACATGTATGAGAACTGCACAGAAGTTCTGCAGTCTGATTCCACTCCTTTTCTCTTACACCTTTCTAAATCTTTAATGAGTCGATGAAAACTAAAGGCAACTTGTTTCTAGACAACAACTGTGAACAGATTTCAACTGAAGATTTTAAATCCGTGCTCTGGACTGCAGAAAAAACTAGTTCCTTTAAAAATGAAACCTACCTCAAATTTATACTATTTTAAAGATTAAAGTGAAAAGAAAATGTGTTGTGCTATCTAGCTATTAAAACATGCAAGCAAAAGTACTGAAAAAAGTAACATCTGGAAAACAAGCTACTAAGGAATTCAAAAGTGTTTCATCAGCTTTTTTTATTCTGCCTGAGAGTTTAATAAATCAGTTGCTTTTGTTTAAATAATTTTTGATCTCAGTACACATTTCTTTTAGACACAGCATAATGAAGAAGAATATCTTACATTTACACTCAGAGTCTCAAAGCTTTTAGTCAAAAGGATAGATTTAGCAATAAACAATGTCTGCCTCCTCATTTTTGATGGCCACATGATATGCCAAAGCTTTCCAGTGCCTTCTGTTTGATATGTAACATAGGACTCTGACTGAAACTAAGAAACAAACACAGATGATGCAGTTCATTGGGGATACTTTGAATATTTCTGTGAGAAATATAAAAGAGGTAGTCCTAAATAAGAAATAACCTAGTATACTCAAATCTGGTCTGGTCAAGAATGTAAATAGTCTGATGGAGGACACACAACTGACACTGAGAATGGTTTCAAGCATCAGCACTTTATTATTCCCCAGTACAACCTTTTATACCGTTTCTCACATGCATAACACCTGTGTGCCCTTTCACTCTTTTGTGATTGTTCAAGACACATCGGCATTCCATGCTTCTTTTCCTTCAATGCTGTTCACCTGTCTTGCACAGCTGCACCCCACTAGAGATGAGGCTCAGATGCAGCCCCAATCCTAATGTCCCATAATCTATTCTCCTACAATAGTAATTTTCTTATGAAGAAGAAAATTCTTTCTCATTCCATCCCCCTAGACCTCCTCCTTCTTTGATATGTTTTTGAGAATCCCAATTGCATTAATAACTATAATCCATATCCCTCTTTCAGCAATGAGAAATTTAATACAAAGAGAAACAGAGCAAGACCTTGGTTTTTGCAACACTGAATGTCTCAGTACTGAAATTTTGTATACATGAGTCACCAAGAGGAATTTGAAACCCTTTGATTGCTTTTATGGGAGTTTTGGGAGAATATTTACTTGCCTAAATTCTGGATTGCCTCCAGCTCTTCCTGAAACTAGAGAGGAAGCATTTGAGGGAGTCATAGATGTGGAGAAATGACTAGATTAATTTGAATAACAAGTTAGTGAACACATAGACTGACTCACAGTATGTGAGTACGCTTAGTTTTTTTCACGGAGTACAAAGCTAACTATGAAAATCAAGGCTAACTAGGAAAATCTTGCAGCATGATGGGAGCTCATTAAGATCATGCAATGCAGCTTAATATAGAAAACATTTATGTGTTGTAATGCATTAGATAGTTGGTTCATTTTTGTTATTATTTTGCACTGGGTGATTTGTTATATTTGCACACAAAAATAGTTTTATTACACTTTGCATATGGTATATTCTGTACCCCCCCTCTGGGTCCCGCTATTCCCTAGTCCATCCCTCCCTACACCCCCTTCCCCACTTGGTTCACTTCCCATTGGTTGTGGTTCCTCTCCCCCTCCTCCCCTTTTTCCCTGGGCACAAAACCCCTCGTCATGAGGCTTTCTCCCTCTTCTCTCTTTCTTCTTCCTGGTGGCCTTGCCGCAGCACCTGAGGTTGGTTCCATAATAAAGCTGGGACCATGATTCCCGAGAAAGAAGAAGAGCACCTCTGTTTCTTACCTTCAGTCCACTATCGGGGTAACGCACCAGGGTCTAGAGCTAGCCAGGACAGGACCCCAAGAGTGAACAACCCACGATATTTATGATTCTGAACATTTTATTTTCAAACTGAATAGATGTTCTTAGATGACTTCACACTTTTCAAAGCTGCAATTTATCAGTATTTTTGCACTTTTGTTCTAATAGGCTAAGAACACAGAAAAAGCTCTATACTGATCTGATCTTTCTTCACAAAGTTTTGACTGGTATAAAGAGGAATGCTCCAATTCGTAAATACTTGCAGCAGGGAATATGCTAATCTGGGAGGCAGCAGAAGCAGCACCCCTGTGGCACATCCAGCCCAAAAGGCTGCTCTGCTCTCCTGCCTTCACTCCTCAGCTTCCCCAGACAGTCCATCTCCATTGGGTGGAGAGGTGCTGGGGAAATCTGCCCTGGTGCCAGGGCAAGGCAGGCTTAGCCAAGGGCCTTGGCAATGAGAGAATATATGACTCTGGGTGGGAAAGCCTCCATCCAGGCTGGACAGGGGCTGGCACAAGGCACAGAGATATGGGGTTGGGCTGGGATGGGCATCTACCTATGTCGCTTTGGAGGTTGTCTCCAGCATAGAAGGGAGGGAGGGAGAGCAGGAGAGGAAGCCTCAATCTCTTTGGCACCTGCTCAGTGTTGAAGCCAGGTCAGAGGTCACCATGGGGCGACACGATGTCCTGCTGTGATGCCTGGAGGAAGAGGTGATGTGTCCAAGGCCCCAGATACCTCCTTATGCTTTCCACTTGACACAACCTGAATTTAGCACAGGGTATCTGACAGAGATGGGGAAGGTGAAGGAGTTTGCCAGGGGTCGTCAGCACTGCCGACATTTGTGAGGCTTCAATCCTAGGAGAATGCTTTGATTTCATTTCCTAAAGTAATTTAATTTGGGCATCTCTGGTCAAGATCACCCCACTGTCGAACAGGAATATCTGGAACTTTTATCTGCGATTATGGTTGTTTGTTCCTTCATTTTACTCGTGTGGAGTTGCATTGACATCTTGAAGAATTTTGTGTACGTGGCTTCAAATGTTTTTTTCAGAATTTAAGAGCATTATTTGTTTTTAATGGAATCCATTCAAGCCTTGACAAAACATTCGTGTGGTTTACAATAGAGGTGCCTTCATTGCAGTGCAGTTACAGCAAAATGGCTCTGCAAGCACCCTTTCAATAACTTACTAGAACTAATTAACATTACTGAGTAATTCACTACATAAGAGTATTATTAATTGTCTTTTCTCATTGTAATACTTTTACTGAGTGCATTAATGTTACAAATTAACTCTGTTGTAATTACACCATAATTAGGCACACAATAATACAATCAGGAAATTAGTGGTATCTGGTAATAACAAAAAATGTTACGACTCTATGATTGTACTTCTAATTGGCAAATAACTCTATTTTAGCTATGTAATTTGAAGGGATACCAAAAAATTAATCCTTTCTCCTCTATCTGAAAGGCGTTTTGCATACACACATATATTTAATAGATATTAAATATATTAATTAACAAACTTTTAATGCAACAGAAATAAGGCTAATTTTATGCCTCACTGTATATACATCTGTATCACATCCCTGTTCGCTAAAGAACCATACCCTTATATATCTGTTATTTTCATGCAAGAGCTCATTTCTATTTTCCATTTTAGACTTCCTAATGCTAGCATTCAGTATCAGGTATGGCTATACTATTTTTGGGATATTTGTTAAAATATCCTCTATATGATAATCAAACAGGACTCTGGAAAACAGCTACAAGAGTTGATGTGATGTCAATGTGAACGAGTTCAAAACTCCTTCCACAGTGTGAATGAATTCACAGTGGAAAGAACATTAGGATTTACTATGACTCCCTCAGGGCCAGTTGCTAAATGTAAAGTCAAGCATGTTATTTCTGTTCATGGCTTTGCTGATGCTCCTAAGTAGATTCATGATTTTCCACCTTTTCTAAAACAGTTTGAACCACATTAGTGGATGGTGCTTATCAATATTTTAATTCAGAAATTCTGGAAGTTATATGTGAAAGTAGAATACAGAGATTTCCATGTCATCTTCTGTCTCTTATGGGGATGTGCCCCCAGCATTACAATAGCATAATTACAGAAAGCCAGTTTTGGTTTACGAAGCAGAAGAAACTACATGGAAATCCAGGATAAGTCAGGTTGAGCTCCCTTACAGATTATGTCCCATGACATTCATATACAGGAAGCCCATTGATTTACTGGGGTTGATAGTATGATCCTATAAACTGATTGCAAGAGTAGTGGTGTGTTCTGCTTCCTGTGATGTCTTGTATACTCTGATAATTTCAGTGTTCTAGAAATTATTGAATGGAGAAACAAAACTCCAGGGCTTTCTTACTAGCAATTAGGGGGAGTTTGTGGATTAATTTGGTACAGAAAGGAATATTCCTTTTACTGATTGGAAAATGCTTTTCAGTCTTCACATATCTGCCTATTGAGTCTCATCAGTATGCATTGTGAAAAATAAAATGAAAAGGAGAGAATGATAATGCTATATCCTGATTTCCTTTGTTCTGCAACAGCAACAGGGTTAGTGCAAGAGGGAAAGAGTAACTGATTACACACACCTTGTCAGATATTTAAAACATGCATATTAATTTAATATAAGATATAGCCTAGGAAATATGAATCACTAACTAAACATTTAGCAAATCTAGTGTAGGCACAAATCACTTTGCTGTAAAAGACTGGCAGATTATTTTTCTAAGTTAGTATCTGCTGTTTCCGTTTTTACTAATATACACATTTTTTAACCAACCTTGCATGTTTGAACAAAAGCAGGTTTAAAATAGATAAATTTAATTTGCATTCTAGTAAGATGACATGAAGACACAGGATGTTTCATTGATAGATTCCTATTTAACTGTTTTTACTTGTGCTTAAGTATATTGGCTAATACTTATTATTCTTTATTTCTGCAGGATCAAATTTGTATCTTCCATATATCAATATTTTGTATTACATTTCTACTGTGAAGTACTTGAAACATTTCTATTCCTCTATTAAAAATATAATCACTGGGTATGAAACTGTGGTCTAGGATAGGAGTTTAAAGGTGTTTTTTTCCCCAAACGAAGCAGTAAGAATCTTGAGCAAAATTTTCCCTGTAATTTTCCAAGGGAGCTAAGGCAAGATCTTCTGACTTTATCCAGAATTCAGCAAACCTTTGGACAGAATGTAAATTTGACAATGCTCTAATGCTAGTGTAAAATCTCTAGTTATTGAGCATGGAAACTGTCCAAAGATTTTCCATGTAGTTCTGAGCCATAACATTTACTAGTTGCAAGGGCAGCCTAGCACGTTGTAAGGATGGATTATATGTGCTCATACTAAAGCACTAGACAAAATAAGAGAAATTATCATCCTCTATTTTTGTAGAGAATATTCTCACAGATCTCACAGAGAGCGGGCATTCAGAATTGTGGGAAGCTATGCTACATAGCTCAGCGTACGTGACAGAAGACCACGGAGAGGCCTTGAATAAGTGAACATAGTAAGTCAGTAAAAGATAGCAAGAAAGTCTGCCAGGTAGGGTGGAGCACTCGCTCTAGGTAACTGCTTGATTGATTTATGGCTGAACCAATTAACAATGTGCCTTAGTGGCGTGAGTGTTTGCTTCTGTCCAATTAGCATACTTGTGTTAACAGCACCATAAAACTATAAAAGTAAAGCTGTTCAGGCAATAAAGCAGAGCATTGACTATATCTCTGTGAGAACTCATCTTTGTATTTGGCCGTGCTCTTGTTCACTTTATATTTTAAGTATTATTTAAAATACCTTATAATTAATATTTTGTTTCTCAGCATTATTTGCCCAGAACACTGCATGATGTGCATTATTTTTGATTTTTTCTCTCTTTTTCTGCCAAACTCCAGCTGAACCTATACCTTTAGCATTTTAGCACAGTAATTCCTGTGCCCAGAGTTATAATAAAAACTAAATTCACAGCAGAAACTTGACTCATGTAGGCTACTTGCTGCTCAGCATTTAGTGTTGAAATGCAGGTGGCTGGGGATTTTTCTGAAACAGGTAATTCTGAAACTTGCTAAGCAAACAATATGATAAATATGTTTATTTTATGATACAGCTTAGGACATAGCAAATAATTTTTCTAATGCCATAGGATGGATAATGAAATGAATCAGAAGACACTGAATGATGACATAGCTGTGGCTGTTAAAATAAGGATTAATTACAAGAATTTCTGTATGAACTGGGGTGGTTATTGAAGAAATGTTGGGCAGAAAAATGATAGCTTGTTTAATGTTGCATCACCAGTATTGTGTGACATGGGGAAGAAGACAAATACAAAAGAGCCAAGTGCAGAAATGAAGGACAAATGCAAAATCTGCATGGATGAAATATGGAAAATAGCAATATTTTGTAAAAGGTGCTGCTAGATTCATCTAGAGTGCTGTGGACAATTCTGTTCATCCATGTTCAAGAATAGTGTACTCAAAGTACAAACACAAACAATGGGTATGAATATTTGGGAAAGAGACCCTGAGAGTGCTATGAGAGTTTGGCAAAATGAAATCTGAGAGCATATGTTTATCTTTTAAAGATGCGTGAAGGCAGGTAAAGATTACTGAAGTGGAAAGCCTGTTTAAACTAAAGCTAATTGTTAGTGCAAGAAGCGGATGAAAAACTGGCCTTGATTCAAACCTACATTTGGAATTCAATGAAAGTTTATATATCTCAGAGGAATTCTGTTCTGAAGTAACTTCTGTGTGTTGGGAGATGGTGACTGAATTATGCTTAGTAGTTTGGTACCTGATACATCTATGGAGAGAACCGCAATAAGGTGATCTCTGTAACATCAGAGAATGAGACCCAGTGGTTTGGGAAATTGTTCCAGTTCCAAGTTGTGCATGCACAAGCTGTGCCAGTTAACTCTTAGCTTAGACTCTCCTGACCATCCTGATATATGTTGTCAGACATCAGAATATGGTTTTGCGTTAGTTTAATGCAATCTGATTTTTAGTGGGGGCGGAGGAAACCACAGAGGCTGCTCTGAGACAGAAGCTCCTTGAAACTTCTACCATGTCCAGCAGAGCCAATCCCTAAAGGCTCTGACAATGGACATATTGGCTGGCCCAATTAGAGAAGTTAGCAACACCTTTGTGATGACATATTTAAGAAGTAAAAAAAGGCACTCAATTCTTCTTTCTTCCTCCACTCCGAGAGGTGGGGAGGGCACCACTGGGTCCCTTCCTGGGGCAGCTGCCAGGGCCCTTTCCCAGCATGGCCACTGGGCTCATGCCACTGGGGAGGTCATCCTGGTGCCACCAAGCAGCCACATGGCTGAGACCATGCTGCCAGCACTAGCATCAGGAGCACCCATGCTGCCGGGAGTGGCTGTATGGCCAAGATTGGCATGGCCAGGGCCGTGTAGCCAGGGTGGCACTGTGCAGCCAGGGTGGCACAGTGCAGCCACTGCTATCTCGGCATCGCTTGCAATGAACTTTTTTTGCTTAGCTGCTTTTAGCTAGCCATGCTGCAGATAGAAGGGCAAAAGTGGTGACAGCAGCTTTTCTTTTTGAGCACCCCGCATGAAGAGAGGCGCTGACGGGAGCCAGCAGCAAGCACAGCTCACACAGTGCTGATAGAGACCATGTGAACAGCAGCAAGAGGCATGGCGAACAATTCCCCAGTGTGGAGCCCGGACAGGATCAAGCTTTCAGTGCTGCGGAACTCTATAAAAACTTTTCAATTGATAGAACTTGAGAACAAATGAACCTATGGACATCATTCTCTCCTGAGTCAGAGAAAGGGAAAAGGTGAAGACACGTGAGGAGAACAAGACAGCAACACTAAGGTTGGTGCAAAAGATGGAGGGGTAAGAGGAGGTGCTCTGAGCATTCGAGCTGGGATTCTTTTGCAAACTATGGTGAGGACTATAATACAACGAAATGTTTTTCCCTGTAATTCATGAAGTGCATGTGGGGATGTAAAAGTCTACCCACAGCCCATGAGAAAAGATACCCACGCTGAAGCACATGTATGCTGAAAAGCCATAATCTATTAAGAAATTTGAACAGAGGGAGAAGACTCTTGTTTCCAAGGATAGAAGAAGACCCTTACTTTCAAACTAGAACAGCTCATCCCTAAAAGACTACACCCCATGAACTAAAATGACCCACACCATGTAGTTCAGGAAAACTATTTTGACCATGAGGGGGACTCATGTTGCAGCAGGTTGGGTGGGACTGCTATTGTGAAAATTAAAACCACATTGGAAAAGTTCACAAAGAATGTCTCCCACGGGAAGGACCCCACAGCATAGCAAAAGAGACATGTCCCCCTAAGCAAACTGAAGAAAGATTTTTAGAAGTGACAAACTGACTAAACCCGCCATTTTTTGTCTTCCTGCACTGTCAGTGGGAAGGAAAAAAGGGCTAAAGATTTATTTTAGTTCTTATTGTCCTCTTTTAATTTTGTTAATAATTTTTTTCTTTATACTTTTTAAATTTTGAGCCTATTTTGCCCTTGAAGTGTTTCTTCCCGATTCTTACCTCAACTCATGAGCCCCTTTGGTCTTTTCTTTCCCCCTCCTCTGCTCAACTATAGCAGAAGAAAATGAATAAATGGTTTTTCACAAGTGCCTGGCTCCTAGCCAGTGTCAAACCCCCAATAGGTTTGTTCACCTGCTTGATTTTAATGCTTTGACAAATATCCTGTCTAGTATCAGCATCTCATAGACATTTCTGGAGGCTGAGGGTCTGGATTGTGAGGGTAACTGCTGCAAATTCTGCAATACTGCAATTGCCAAAGTATATGAGAAGAACTTTTATAGATTTCCCAAGGTTAACCAGAAATGGTTTTAATGTTTGGGACTGATGATGCTGTGACTCATATTAATGACAAATGGCAGTAATACAGTTCTTGCAAGCAATTTTCAAGCCAGGCACAATGCACAAAAGCCTAGCAGAATATTTGACATCAAATTATGAGTTTACATTACAAACTTTAGATTACACTTAATGGTTCACATATAGATTGGGGAATAATAATGGAAGGCATGGAAGGCAAGTGCAGCCTTGCATTGTATGGAACTTCTGCCTTTTGGAGAACCTTTAAGTAGATGGAGACATGGAAAAACAGGAAAATCCTGAGATCAAATTTTAAAAAGACACTACACAGAAGGTGGAAGCAGGGATGGGCTTTCTAGGAGGAATATAAAGACATTGCTCCAATGTATTGGAATGGACAGTCAAAGCTCAGCTAGCACTGAAATCAGTGACTAGTGTGAAGGGCAACAAGAGGCACTGCTGTAAAAACTAAGGGCATGCAGGAGACTGAGGTACATGGGGCTTGTTCTGCTTGCTGGTGAGGCCTGACAGTTCTCCAGGCTGACACAGAACCTGTGGGGATGCAGCACTGTGCCCTGTGCAGGAAGAAGGATTTAGGGAGTACATAAACCAGTGTATTGGCTGTAGGTGAGTAGGTTTTTGTAGTGGGGGGGCTGTTGGGGTCCCACTGTGAGGATCATCCAGGGCTGCTCTGTGCTGGATGCAACTGCTTCCAGCCATTTTCAGCTGATCCACTGCAGGGCATGGCTGAGCTTCACAGCCCATGGCAGTGCCTTGGGAACAGCAGGGATAAGGGAGGGCAGAATGGTGAAGGGAACGGTGAGGGAGACAGCCCTGAGAGCCCCGAGGGGAGAGACAGACAATGGAGTGCTACATGGTGATGGAGAAGATATTTACTGTGGCCTGTGGAAAACCAATGCTACAGCAGATGGATATTCCTGAAGGAGCTGCAGATCCCATGGGGACCCCACACTGGAGCAGGAGAAAAGTGGGAGAAGAAAGGAGCAGAGAGAAATAGCTTTGTACTGATGGTAGCCAATGTCCTCCACCTTATAAGGACTTAAAGAGCACAGTTGCCTGTCTGAAACACTGCCAAGGCCGCAGAAGGAACTAAGAGCAGCCCTTGAAGCATGAACTTGACACAGGCACAGAAAAGAGGAATCTGTGACAAGAAGGAGCTAATTCCAGGCCTGGTGAGGCAAGCTATGGTTTAGTATATCTTGGTTAATGCATTCAAACAAAAATTCCCACTGTGGCAAACTGGGAAATAAAGCAACTGCTCACACATATATCACCTGAAGTTATGCAATGGTATCTGCAACCACCCCATGGATACACAGAACTTGGACTATATAAAGGTGGTGCCCCCAGAAGAATGACCCTGGACCCCCATAAGNGGAGCTAATTCCAGGCCTGGTGAGGCAAGCTATGGTTTAGTATATCTTGGTTAATGCATTCAAACAAAAATTCCCACTGTGGCAAACTGGGAAATAAAGCAACTGCTCACACATATATCACCTGAAGTTATGCAATGGTATCTGCAACCACCCCATGGATACACAGAACTTGGACTATATAAAGGTGGTGCCCCCAGAAGAATGACCCTGGACCCCCATAAGTGAGAAGCCTAGGGTGAAGAAGGACCAGCATGAAGCCTCTGGATGGTGAGGATCTTCTGCTTGATCTCTCTTGCTTTCTCTCTCTCTCCCTCCCTCTCCCCTCTTTTCTATTTTTATCAATCTCTCTACCTCACATTTACTGTTAAATAAAATCCCTATTATTCACTTTGGCATATGGACTCATTTGCACCTTAATTTGGGCAGAGCCATCTCTCACTAATTGGATCATAACACACCTCCTGCCTCTCCTCACCTTGCTGAAGGGACGGATTAACCTGTGGGGATAATAAGAGGGAAGGAGTGGACTTTGGAGTGATGGAATAGAAGCTGGGAAAAGGTGGAGGAAAGGTATTTCTTTTAAGTGTGTGAATATTTCCCTCATTTGAATGTAAAATCCACATTTCCTCTACAGGTGTAAAGAGGACTATCTCTGCTCTGATGAATTGTGCAGCTCTCCCTATGCACAGAGCTGATCAATGTTGACTTTGTCCAGAAAAAAATCCTTTGGCTTGAAATACATGGATAGTCTTTGAATTCTGTGAGGCTCAATCTACTCCAGCAAATCGTATGATCATACACATGACGCTGAAAGTGAAGCATTCCTCATATTGTATGGTGTTTTCAAGATGCTCAGTAACCATAAATAGAGCTATTAAGAAATTATCAGACTTGTAAACATTCTGACATTTTGTGAGTAGAACAGGATGAGATGTACAAAACGATATCAATTTCTGGGTCTTCTGTTATGTTTACCTACTCTTACAAGGTCTTAATCTTAGTTGGATGCCAATTCAGAGTCTTGTTGATACCATAGTTTAACCTAGTTTGTTCTTGTCTTGGGGTTATTCTATTCCATCTGTTAGGGGAGAGGTTTTTCTTTACTCTTGTATCTCAAGGGGGGACGGGCAGATGCCTTCTGATAATGGGCCAGCTGATACAATCAGTTGACCCACTGTTTCTTATCTCTTTCTCCCTTCCACTCCCTTTTCTTCCTCTTCCCTCTTTTTCCCTGACACTCTTCGGGAGGGATATCTTCTGCTAATGGACCATTGAGGCTCATCAATGACATGACACATTACATCATCC
>VYZR01080017.1:25812-41881 GCA_013400675.1 Oxylabes madagascariensis | reverse complement strand
TCTTCTACACTCTCCTGAGCTCGGAGAAGCCCTTGGGGACCCTCAAATGCTGATGGAGTAGAGCAAAGAATGTAGCTGAGAGCAGTCCAGACACTCATTGCAAACTATCAGAAGTCAGAAGGGGTCAATGCGGCAGTAAAATTTTATCATTGCTGAAGGCACTATGCTCTTTTTTTTTTTCCTGTGGGTTATCATTTTAACACTGTGTTGGTTTTTTCTAATTAGGTAGCTATCACAGGATAGAAGAAGAAAAGGGTTGAATAAGACTCAGCTATAAACACAAATTGCCAAGATTTTACAAATATAAAAATAGAAAATCCGTGTATTTCCAGGACAAATACCAAAAATTGCCATGGGGTAATATAAAGATTCTACTGAATGTTCACCCTATTCTAACTGAAATCTCTTTCAAAAAAAATTCCTTTCATTAAAGGGATCTTTCTCATTATCATACTCTCCATATTTTCTGTCATTGTCATTAATGACATAGATGGTACCTATGTGCAGTATTTGTGTGTATACTGCATAGCTCTTACTTAAGTTTGGCAGAGCATTGTTAGCACTAGACATACTGCATACTGAACTGTATATTTTAAAAGGAACAGCTATTAAATCTGAAGGTATTTATGGGGTTTTGTATTCAATGAATTGCTCGTATGTAAGAATTGTTTTAAACAGGAGATGTAGTTTAGCATTTGTTCTTTTCTTTGTAACAACTGTGTTCTTTACAGTGCAACAGGCAGTTGAGCATCAGCTTCCAATGAGAGGATTAAACTGAAGTTATTTTGGGGTTGTATATTTTTTATAAGAAACAAACTAAAAAAGAATGGACTGTAATTTTTAATTACACATGAGATGAAAACATTTAACATAAATCCAAATTGGAATTCCAATTATGACAACAATACCATATACAATATAGCTCAGTATATAATGCACACAAAAAAATATGTTCCTCTGCACCATTTTATTTAAGTGTGCATATCTAGGAGTTTGATTTGCTGAACTTATTTCAAGCTGAATATATTTACAGTATTAGGAAAAAAATATTATCAACTTCATAATCGATTCTCCTTTGTTTTGTACTAAAGCAAAAAATAAATCCAGACTGAAGTCACAGTAATTTATCATTTTAATAGACATAGGAAAAGAAATACCTCTAGATTTTGTTAACAAAAAGAAATACAAAAATTATTTCATGCATTAAACAGCAATACTTGTACAAAATAGATGAGAAAAAACCACAGGCTTCATTTTTTCCTGAATGGTTTGGGTTTAAGGGGTTGCTTCATGCTGAAAAGCCATGAGCCAGTTGCCAGTGTTCTCATAATATTACTTCATGCATGTTGCTTCTGAAATCCATGGATATAATCATGAAGTAAAGCATTAGTAAGGTATTAGGTTTAGCAAAATAGGAAATTTTCGCAATAAACGACACAGTCAAAATTACTATGAGAAAAGGAATGAAAAGGGTCATAAATGAATTATAGGATGTTACTGTTGTCATTACCTTTTTTCTTTCCAAATCCTAGATTTCCCTGAAGGTTTTCCATTCGGTTAAAATCTCTATCTATCTTAGGAGGGACACTGGGTACTTTGTGATATATTTATAATTGAGATACATCTTGAAAACATATCAAAAGCTAATGTTGAGATACAAAGGCCATTGTGCAGAAGAAGCATCAGGAAGGGCTCAGAGAAACGGCCGCAGAAATGTCAGGTGCTGCTTGCTTGTAATCATTTGTGCACCAGTGTGAAGTGAAGGAAACTGTATGGAAAAGAGCAGAATTGCATCAGGATGAGCAGCCTGGAGGTAGCGGAGTTACTGACCTTGATTCAGCTGCTTTTATAGCTGCAGCCACAGGCAAGTTCCCTGTCTACAACAAAAATAAGGACAATGTTGCATTGCACAGTCTCTGACTATGCAACACTTCCAGAACAATACCCACACACCTCAGGGAATGTGCATATGTATATGTGCATGGTACCTGGTCTCCACAGACCATTCCTTGAGGAAGAGCGAAGTCTGGGATGTATTCCAGCTGCAGTGCATGCTTATTACATAAGGGGATTTCTAAAATACAAAGCAATTTCAGACCAAAATGGCTGGTGTTGTACTTTGCCTTGTTGCAACTTTGTTGTGTCACTAACAGCTGTGTTGTCCAAAATCCAGAATGATTGATGTTGTACAAGTCTATACTGGTGTTTAGTTTAATTTGCATTTGGATTTTACTTTACCCAATGACCACGTGCTGTGCCCATGAGCAGCCCTTTGCACAGCCCTTGCTGTGCAACATTATTAGTGATGGTGATTTGTGAACGCAGGGGCGTAAGGTAAAGAGTGGAATAATCAGTATGTAGAAAGAATGTGCCAGAATATATGAATGACACAACACTATCAAATCTATTTTGAAGTATATTTTTGGGGCTGCAGCAACTGCCTGTCCCAGAATTTAATCAGGAATCAAAGCTTTGAAAAGACTACAGGAGAAAAAAAAATGAGTTAATATAAAAGTGTCACTCAAGCCAGCAGGCAATGCTAACAAATTGCCATGTCTTTGTCAAATGCTCATCATTCATTCTTGTGTCAGGTAATGACCATACAAATTGTAATTGTATAGATCGGGCAAGATGTTCATTCCAAGCAGTCACCCTTGCTATTTTATTACATGAAAGTCTTGTAAACTCAGAAAATATTGAAAGGGCTGTAGCAGGAGAAAAAAAGTTCAGAAATAAATGCACTGTAAAACAGGATTAATGGTATAAATTTGGGATTAGCATAAATCCTATTTACCCCTACTTAATAAGGCATTATAAAGCAAGCGAGGTTTATGTAATAGTATTTAATATTATTTAACTTCCTTTTTAAAGCAAATATCCAGTTGACCCCAACATGTGTAATAGAAAAGACCATTTGTGAAATATTCTGCACATCTCCAAAATTCTCTGGGTATTCCTGGTGATTCAGGGTAGTGAATATACTTGACACTGTTGTATACATGCTCCAAGTTATCCCTATTACAACTGTATTCTACATTTGCCATGCAGGAAAACTTGTGATTTAAATCCAAGGGAATTGTGGTTTTCCACAAACTTAATAGTGTATCCTCCTCAACCCCCTTTTGTTTTTTTAATTAATTTGTAAAGACTTGGAAATGTATACTCTCCAATTGATTCTATACCCGTTAATGTGAAAAAATTCAGTTGTTTTATAAATGGACTGGTTTTTGTGTATATTCAATAATTTGGTATATTTATGTGTATCTGGAAATAGTTTTCCAATCGGTCGTTTTTTATTGTGACTATAAGTCATGAAATAGCTTCAATAGTAAGTGATGATAACATTTGATTTTGTCAATTATAGACTTAATTACCACCTTTCTTACAAATACATTTGTACATTTATATTCTTGACTTTAAAAAATTGTCTTGTTTGCATATGAGTAATACTTTTGTCTCAAGATAGAAGTTAATAATGAGGTTTATAATATGTAGAGCTGAAAATGTTTTATTTATTACTGGACAGAGTTTCTCCTCTAGACTGCAAATTTATTTTTATCTAATGTCTTTGAGCAGTTTGAATAAACAACATTTGAAAGTTGGCTAACTCATAAAATTGCCACAATTTGAATGCTGACAGCAAGCTATTAACACCCAGAAATACGACATCTCAGTTTAACTACTTGCAGTGAAGTTACCACTTTCAGATAATTTAGACATCTATCTACTATTGTTGCTGTCATTTTCATTGGTCAGAATCAATATCGAAGTCTTTCAGAACATTTGAAAAGCTTATGTTTGCATGTGAAATATTAAGTAAATTTTCTCAGGATAGTCCAGTAGGAAATTCTAGTAGTGTTTATGACAGCGCCAATGCTCCCTTGAACTCTGCATGGCCATGCTAATGATTTTCAAGACTTTACATTTGTAATGATACAAACAGTATCCTATATACCAACTACCTATATAATGGTATTCTATATGCCAACTATGAGGTCTGTTTAGTGGCTGGAATTCCTTTCACCATGTGGGCATTTTTGTTATTAACCGTACTGCCCATGTGCTACTAATCTTGCTAACCCACTTTTTTAATTAGTGATAGACTATTTTGAAAAGTCAGGGTTTGAAGGTACTTTTTCTTGTTGTGAAAAGACATTAATCTTGTTTATCAAAGCTGTCTACAGGGGGAAGCTCAGGCCCCTCAGATGCATAAGTGATTTCCCTGCTTCAGATGACCTGAGTACTACATTGAGAAAACTGCCAGTACATGAAGTGTCACTCAATGTAAGCAGAATTCTTACAGCCTGGAGGATTGGAGATTTTAAAAAAACTCCCTGGTAGCTCTTTTTTTCTTCCCCCTATGACTTTCAGAGAATTTGTCCCTTTTGTTCAGGAAAAGTTTTTTTTCTGTTTTTCACCCTAATTCTGTTTCTCAGGCAACACAGACTACAGGAATTGTTGCTAATATATTGTCGACTACACCATCCAATGTAATTTCCTTCCTAACTCTGACTTACCTGTCAGTGACAGTTTCTGGCTGCTGAATCTGTCTGGTCCAGTTCTCTGGGAATGCTTTCATTTCTTCAAATACATTTCAATACACAGTATTTTCCATCAGTACTCTATCACTCCTCTCCTCCTCTGGACAGGGGAGGGAAATAATGAAAGCCTCATGGGTCAGGATAAGGGCAGGGAGAGATCATTCACCAGTTAGTGTCACAGACAAAACAGGCTTGACTTTGGGAAAAATTAATTTAATTTATTACCAATCAAATCAGAGTAAGACTATGAGAAATAAAACCAAATATTAAAACACCTTCCCTTCACTCCTCCCTTCTTCCCAAGTGCAACTTCAGTCTCAAACCTCTTCCCTCCACCCTGTGCAGGGGGATGGGGAACATGGGCTGTAGTCAGTTCATCACACCTTGGTTCCTCCTCAGGGCGGTGATGCCCGGGGGCTCCGGCTGGCTCTGGCCCCGCCGCACTGGTCAGGGGGGCCCTGCCCAGACTGCGAGCAGGGCAGGTGAGGCAGAGAGCAGAGCTGCCTTCTGCTCTCCTGGTCCTGGTGTCCTCGACCTCTAGGCACAAAGCAAGGGTCAGAGAAGGCTCTCTCTTACAGAGGTGTTTACTCTTCCAGGTGTNTGGGCTGCACCAGGGGCTGCAGGGGAATCTCAGCTCTGGCACCTGGAGCACCTCCTGCCCCTCCTTCTGCACTGACCTTGGTGTCTACAGAGTTCTTTCTGTCACAAAGTCTCACTTCTGTCTCTCTAACTGCAGTTCCTGGGTTTTTCCCCTTCCTAACTCTGTTATCCCAGAGTTACTCCCCCCATCACTGATGGTTTGCCTTGTCCAGTGGCAAGGCTGTTTTGAAGCTGGCTGGGATTGGCTTTGTCAGACATGGAGGAAGCTTATGGCAGCTTCTCACAGAAGCCACCCCTGCCTGCAGCCCTTCCCTGCTGCCAAAACCTGTCTGGGCAAACCCAATTTATCACAAATAACAAAAACAGTTGGTGTTTTTCTTTCAAGTCATTCTTTATTTTGATACTTAATGCCATTTAATTTCCACTTTGTCCACGTTTGGTTGATGGTCCAAATATTTTGGATAGATGACTAATAACTATAGTGGAGAAATTCCAGAAGTTGTTTGAAAGCTGTTCTAGTCTGTTATGGTATTACAACAGCCTATAATTGCTGGTTGCATTTTCCAAAGAGCAGACAAGTTCTAAAATACAAGTAACTTTGTACATCCATGAAATTAGTGAAAACATTCATTTATTGTTTCCAAAAGGCAATGAATTTAGAGTTTTAAAAATCCACTTAAAATATAACAACTGAATATTCACAAGACATTGAAATAACTGATCAGTAAATAGCTCAATAATGGGTCATTGTGAAAGGCACTTATACAGAACATCATGTCAGCATTGTGTGTGGTTGTGGTGCTACAACCTTGAGAAAATGGCTCATCACTAATTTGGTAACTAAATTTAAATACCAAAGATACTCATGAATTCTAAGTGTATTTTATAGGCTGTGGTAAAGAAAAGGTGATTTATTTTGAAAAATAAGCATTGTCTTAACTCTGTGAAAAAAAAAATTATCTTTTGATATAAACCTCGCAGTCAATATCTGATATGCCTGATTATTTTAAATCACATAGAATCATAAAATCACTCAGGAATTCAGTGGAAATGTTTGAAAAATCTGTACAAATACACCCTTTGTGCTCCGTATGGATAAGCATATTTAGAAGCTACCTTCAGTGTCTTTTTTTTGTTGTTGTTCATAGAAGCTCTCTTGACACAATTAATGCTGATCTGGGATGATTAGAGATAAATAACTTGTGGCCACACTCTTGCAATCATATCTGGGGTCCTAAACAAGCTCTCTGAGGCCCTTCTACCTGCAGGCACACAGTCATTCTGTCTCCCTGGTCTCCTCAAGTGCTGCTGGAGAGGGGTACAGCTGTCCCAATTCATTCCTTATGCCTTGAGCCACTTAGCATGGTTCAAGAGTTGATTTTCTTCCGTGATGGTAACAAGCATTAGTGTAGTTTCACTGGGGGGAATGCTAGGGAGGGTGAATAATCTAGAAATATACATCAAAGTCCTGTCCACTACCACTATTAAACAAAATTTAAGGAAGTTTTTTTCCCCCCAATTTTTGCTCTAGATTTGCTCTAGATCTTCCTGTTCAGATAAAATTACGATGTACTTCAGGAGATCAAGTGCTGTGTGTGATTAGCTCTTTAAAATACCACTAAGTGGTGCAGCTTCATTTATTTCCCTTGATCCATTGACCTATTGCCTTGTGGCCCTCATGGAGAGTGAATATGGTCTATTCTTCAACTTCTGGTTTTATATTAAAGAAAAAATACTTCTTTTTAATGTCATTCTCTTCGTTAGGATGAAGGTCATGCTCGAAGTTCTGTTGCACTGTATGTTGTAAGGTTTGAGCTATTCTAGTTATCTCAAATATGAATCTAAAGTTCTAAAAAAATAGAAGTAAATATTAACGATATCATTTGTTCTTTTTTTCTTGTCTTTTCTACTGATGCTTCTTTATACTTCCCCTTCTTTGATTTTTTTTCACCTATCTCATATTTTGAATTTTATTTGCTCCCTTTCTTCTTTAGTGTCTTACAGACATTTTTTGTGAAATCAAACCACATCATAAAAATGTGTTGAAATTGCTTCAGCTGATATTTCTCTATCTTTCCCACATTTTAGTTATCATTTCAAATGTATCTACATTTTTTTTTGTGAAAGAGTGAAAGGGGTTCTTTTTAATGTATATTTGTAGTTCCATTGTGAAAAGAGGTGCAAACTCTAATACAAGTTCTAGTAATTTCCCATATACCAAAGAAAAATGGTAAAACATAACTTAAAGCATTGATTCATAAGTTATTCTTTCTTTTAAATCAGCTTTCCCTGCTACTGTATTAAATGCGAATTGAATTAATAATTTTTTGCATCAGACGTTCTGGATAATGTATTTTGCTACATGAGTTTAATTCATTCAGCAATATGGTACAAGTTAAAATTGGATTTGCTGTGCTAATCCTTTTAATAAATATTCTAGCATCTTCAGCAATATTATCCCACTGCTTGAGTCCTTTCCTCTTCTCTGTATACTTTCATATTCATTGGAAAATTCTCATCTTTGTTTTTAAGGGCATTATGTTTTATATTGCATCTTTCATGAGAGTACCTCTCATGGGCTTCTATTTCTTACTCCTTTTCCTCCTCTTTTTCCTCTAAGTCATATTATTTGTGGTGGTATTCCTACATCTGCCATTACAGTACTATTCTGCTTCTTTTCTTGAAATCAGCAGGAAAATAGTGCATACAAGTAAAATAGGAGAAAAGGCAAAAATAAGTAGGTTTTATTACAGAAACCTGAAGTCCAAAAGTATGCTTTAGCCAACAAATTTTAAACATTATGTCCAATATATCAAGATGACTTTTAAGTTATAAATTTGAATTTTCAATGTATTTGCATTACCATTCCATCTTGAAGTCATCTATGCAATTGTATATTTAATAACTCCACCCAAATAATTAAATAAAATATTGAATAGTATTGGACAAAGGATAAAGTCCTGTGACTGTTGTTGCATCTTGCTATTTTGGTAGTGATTTGTGGCAATTATTCTTGTGAGTCTTTTTTTTTAACATTTCTGAACCCATATTTAGATGAATAGATGTGTTTCCATTGCAACTCCACGGAAAAGCATATCAGATCTTACATGGGCCAAATTATCTGTGAAAATTTCATTTTTTCTCAGTGAAGAGTACAAGATATGTAAAACAGTGCTTTCAAACTCAGTATTTCAGTCACATGCCTAAAACTGAGAGGAAATATTCTGTGCCTTTGTCAAAACTAATGAATTTCAATAACCAAGAACAAGAAGTAAAAAAATAAGTGTAGGGGAACTAAAACGTCCTTCAGTGGACAAAGATTTTAACTCAAGTTACAATGAGTTGTAGTCTAAAAAAAAAAAAAAAAAAAGGCGTTAATGGTTTCCTCCTTAAATTGGGAGTGCAAGGGAATACAAAATAAGTTGGGTTTTCACTTTTTTGCCTAGTAGTGTTCAGACAGTAATTCAAGTTGTTACTATAGATGAGCTACTAAATAATAAAATAAGTAGTTATTTTTGCTCTCTCTGAGCAGATCCTGCATTGAAGGATGAAAATGAGATACAGAATATTTAGGGATTTTTATTATTTCAATAAATGAAAAAATGCAGTTGAAAGGATAAATGTTAAATTTGTCTTAAATTTAAGAATGAAGCACATAAAATTGTCACAGATTATATAGTTGCTGCTTAAGAAAATAACACCTGAGTTTAGTCTGCAACAGAACTTACTAATTAAATACTAGTCAGGTACGAATACCAGATACAAAAAGTCTGTGAAATAATCAGTATTATTTGCATCAGTGGTTATGTTACCAAAATTATTACAATTAACTTTTTTTCTTTATTTACTTGCAGACAGTTGATCTTTTTGGTGGCTGAGCTATCAGAAAAAGGAGATTTTGAATATTAAGAAAGGAAGTGATACTCAAAACTTATGGAAGGTTTCTGAACAGAGTTCAAAATAAGCTAAACTGTCCAAAAATGTCTATGGTCTCTTGGCAAAGCAAAATTTCATTAAAATGAAATGCCAAAATTACATCTCTGTGCAGTAATCACTTAGCATGCAGAGAACATGGAGAAAACTCTGCTGCCCAAAGGCAAAACAGCTGTACATAGAGCAGCTGTATCATTTATGTATGTATATAATGTTCAGCTACACACTGTGAAAAGTGGAATCAAGTCTTGCTTCTTAGGTTCCTTGATCATTTCAGTAAAGTACATGGAAGAAAAAGCTGAAATGCTTTATGTCTTCAAAAAAGCTTTTTGCATATACTTCTAGTTTCATCTGCTATCTTGTTTATCCATATTTGTCCATCTTCTCAGAAATAAAATCTTATGCTGCTAGGCAAGTTTCTTACCTTTTGTAAATAGTTCCTAGTGTTAATATTTGCAGCGATTAAAGCTTCTGAAGCCTGATTTTGTCTTATAGTCACCAATGACTGATAAAGTATTTTCAGCTTTGAATACATGTATGTGATCTGTGGTCAGAAGGATGGGATCTCTTTCTAGGACTTTTTTATTCATATGAGGGGCATCTAGTTGTAAGACAGAGTTGATCTAATCATGTATCGAAAGGTCTTTCCCTTTTTATGCTATATCTTAAATATCTATCAGTGCCCTCAAGATATTTGAAATTAGATTGCCTATATTTACCCATGCAAGCATTGTAGTAGGCTCTAAAAAAATAATTTGATACCTTGGTTTGTTCAAGTGCTAAAAGAACTACCAGCTGAAATTTTCCCAGCAAGTGTCCCTAGACCATTTGGCTTCTTCATCCCCTAAGGGAGGATAAAACCAGCTTGTTCATTCATTTTCAAGTAACTAAAGCTAAGACTGTCAAAGCTGCTCTGAATTACACCAGCTCTATAAAAAAAATAAACAAATACAAGATTTGGTAGGCATATAGTACCAGTAATGACACAGAAGTGACAGAGAATGGGAATCAGGTGTTTTTGGTGCTTCTGGTTGCCTGTAGCTGTATGCCTGTCCAATTCACTGAAGCGGTGGAAAGGACATCTTAGTTATCTACTCTACATCTTTACTGCTGCAGTTTAGTATATCTGTCATAAACTTGGGTAATGTTTACTCTTCTCTTACTCTTTTTCAAAACTTTAATTGTGTTTTCATTTGCAGTGCACTCTGAAACCTACTGAGGTTGCATCAAATGGGCTTCTAGATGAATTTCTTTACTGTTGAGTGTTCTGTTTATTATCTTCCTGGCACAGGGTACCATCCCCAGCTTGATAAATTTATCAAAAGTGTTTGCAACCACTTTTGAAGAAGTGTTTAAATCCAGCTGCAGTTCAGAGGCAAGGACTAGTCCTCCATTTCTGCAGTTTGTTGCTAAGGCTGACAGAGAATTTTACTCTTTCCCTTGGCAACTCAACAACTGCATGGAACCCAGAAACTTCTCCAGGCTCTCTGAGCACTTCACAGTCCAAGTACACCAGCATGGTAATGGCCCTTGAGCCGGAGCTTCTTGCTATCAGGTACTCACATATCATGTATAGACCCACAGATTTCTCACATTTATATTTAATTATAGTAGTCACTGCAAGTCTGAGCATGAATTTTGGAAGATATTTCATCTATAGGGATTTTTTCAGCCACTTAATAAAATTTGTTTCTCTGTTTTTAACTCCAATGCTTGAAATAGTTTGTGGAAACACTGTACTGTCACTGTGAGGTGTTTCTCTAGAATGCAACTTGCAGGTCATGCAGTTTTTACTAAGAATTTATTAACACCTGTATTATCTTTAACTAAGATTTGTATTTGGTATTCAAGATGAAATACATGCACACCAAGAAACTGTGTACTGAATGTAGTAAATATATGTTACATGTTTTTCTTCATGTTTAAGTTAGTAAGGATTGTATAAAGATTTTATGTAGACCCCATCATTATAGGCACCTATCTTAGTGTTTTGGAGTTGTTTTTGTCTATGCTTCAAGGACAGGTGAATAACTCAGACCACCAACTAAGCCAAATCAGAATCCCTGACAATCAGTGGGAATAGAGAGTCATGAGATGAGTATGTGTTTTACTTTATTCCCACATTTGCTTTTCTTTATAAGCAGGAAAAGTCCAAATAATGGGAGTTTAGAGGTAATACTGAACATTTGGAGAAATACTGAACAATGATTTTTATTCCTAAGATTTAATAAACCTTTTCTTTGTACATACAAGTAATGCAGGAAACCAAAGAAAGTAATTTTAAAATACATTTTAAGGCTTGCCACAATAAATTCCAATTTCTTTGAAAACATTGCATGTGGTCAATGAACCTGTTAATGTTGTCTAGGAAATTTATGCTGACTCCCATCTAACAGACTGTACATTTCCTGCAGAATATTCATATTGAATGTAATTTAAAACTTTTAAACTGTTTTAGTTTTCTAGATTGAAGAAGGAATATTATGCTTCTTATAAATCATAAAGAACTTGCACCCAATTTTGAGGAGTAAATATCATACAGTGGTTTTGCTAGATGCTAGCATGTGTAGCAAGGGGAATGTACAATTTTAATTGCTTTGGACTGTTCAAGTTGTCAATCTATAATGCTGCACACCACATAGTCAGCCTTGGGCACATCAGTACTCTAATTACAGAAAGTCTGGCTCTTCACCAATGTTTTAACATTTGATTTATTTCCTGTTCAAGTTGTTCAATAGAGCCAGAGTTAATTGGTTTTCCAAATGAGTGTTAAAAAATATAAAGACTCAGCTTCATTAGGAGGAGGCTGTACTTAGTGTGCACCAATGAGTTGTAAATCCATATAAAGGTTAGAGTGAGATTTCATAGCGTCGTGTAAGAAACCACAACTTGAGTTAGGCTGTTTTGCTTACAAATTATAGGTAATATTTGATCCTAGTTAGTAATTGACCATAGCTGCCTTTTCTTTTTTAAAGGGGAAGATAAGCTGCCTGAGGAAAAAAAAAAAATCAAGTTAAATATATTCAAAGCAGATTAATCCATTTTATTTATTTCATGTGATGTTCACCATTTATCTAAAGGAATCACAGTATTTCTGTACGTAGTTTCTTTGTTCACAAAAGGGATCAAGGTTTTTACTGAGTCCTTTCCTTCTGTTTCAAAGATTCCTCCAAAACATCTTGCAAACCACCAATGTATCACGGATAAATCATAATTTCCTATTCCTGTGACCTACATGCTGTTCATGCATGTTCAGCAATCCCATGCTTCTAATATCAAAATTGTAATTAAGGAAACAAAGGAAGTCAGTAGGTATTTTAACATTTTTAATTCCTGTTGAGGCAACAGAACAGGGTAGAAGGACTTTGCTGGGTTTTTCTCAGGAATAGCTAAAATTTATTGGCTTTTTGTTCTGCATGGGTGCATATGTGTGGTTTTGTTTTGCTGGGTTTTTGAGGGAAGGGTTGAGTGTTCCCTTGTATTACATTTTCTCCTAAAACATATTAAAACTTGCATTCAGAAGAAGTATTTGATTTTTCAGTCTCTTCAGTTTGGATTGAATAAAAGGAGTGAAGAAAGCTCTGCAATGTTCCAAGTGTAGTGCAGGGGTGGCTCAAGGAAAAAGCTGTGTGGACAGTGTGGTTTTGTTTAGGAGCGAGGGTAGGAAAATGTGGTGAGAAAACAGCTGCCAAGCCAGCCAGGGCTGGAGCTGATCAGCAGGATGGAGTAGGTGGTGAAGGTACAGGGGCACAGAAGTGGCATGATCTGAGCGGGTCTCCTGATACGTCCCTAAAAGAGGAGCAGTAGCTGGTAATGGGAGACAGGACAGCAGGGAGGAGCAGGAGCAGTCTCTGTAAGGAGAGCTGGAAGCTGAGACAGAGAGCCTGGTTAGCCAGGAGGGATGATGCTGGTCTGTAGGTAAGACTGGGTGAGCTCAGGGGAAAAAAGGAGAGGAGGCAGAGGAAGCAAGAGTCTCACCTGTGAAAATTAACACTGAATGTCGATGTTGGGGTTTATCTATCTGGAAGGTTGTCAGGCACTGAGACATCCATGTGGTAGGCATGAACATCTTGAACTGCTGAATGAAGGAGATGGAGTTATTCTTGCATTTTTAAAAGCTAATATTGCAGAGAAAGAAAGAGGTTGGCACGTTTATAATTGCTGTAGAACAGTAGAGTCCACTTTCTCCTAGGGAGCAGGGGAGGGCCCAGCAGCAGCACATGCTCCCCTGGGGTGACCTGGGAGCCAGGGTCCCTCCCCTCCCCAGCCAGGAGCGGGGAAGCCAGGGCACAGAGGGGCAGCCCAGCCCTTGGCCATTGCCCATCTCCCAAGGCTGGGACACGGTCCCACAGCTGAGCCCAGTTCATCAGGGCCCAGGGCAGGGCAGGGCTGGGGGGAGTTGGAGTCCAGCTCTGCTGCAGCATTGCTGAGGGCAGGGGCCCCAGCAGTGCTGGGACAGGGGCCAGTGGCCCCTGGGGGCTGAACAGGGAGAGTCAGGACTGGAGGAGCCCTTGGGGCCCAGATGTTTTCAGCAAAAATTGGAAAACAGAACAAGAATGTTGTATAGCATGATATGTTGCCGCAATGACTATCAAAAAATAAAACACAGAATAAAAAAAGAAATCAATGTAAATTTCAAAAATCATTGATTTCTGTGTTTAAAAGAAAAACATAAATCCGTTGGAAGTCTTCAGATATGGACAGAGACACCTGAATGTCTCCGTGGAGAAATACCACAAAAAGCTGTATCAGGTTTTAACCTCATGCCTAGAGATCAGAGTCCAAACATTCCTAAACAGTAGTTGAAACAAGTAGGAAATTATTTTTAAATGCAAATGTTCTAAAAGTGCAGGTATACTAAGATAAGCACTATGAATTTCATTAAATTAATTTTCCTGACATTTCCTTAAACGTATCCATATAAAAAGAAAACTGAAATATCGACCTTTTTCTGTCACATATATGTTTCTTTTTTTGTATCAAGGTTATAGATTATAGTCTTAAAGCTAGGAACTACTGTGAAATGCAAACCTGTCTAAACAGTGATGTGCCTAATAAACTCCATTCTGGTTTTTCAGAAAAATATTTAGAAACTGGCACTTTGTCCAACCAACACTTGAATTTGACATTGAGTTTCAAGAAGATAATCAAGGGCCTTATCAATTGCATTGGCTTAAATATTAATAAAACATTGGCTTTGGATCTTACTGCTGATCGGGTTTATCTGAAGCAGAGCCAGATTTCAAAGGTGATGGTTATATCAGACTACAACAAATATTTTAGGAAAGTTTTCAAGGGTTGATAGCTATCAGAAATTTGTCTTTGCTAAATTCTCTTACATGTGAAAATGTTTTAGGGTAACCCAGTTGCAGACTGTATACTCTGTCAGCAGACTAATTGTGGTAGTACATCTCATTAACAGTGCTGAATGCTGTAATAGCTTTTCTGCAATTGCTGCTGCACCTAATGAGAAGCAGCACAGTGCAAGCCATATTACCAGCCTGACAGTTTGTTCTATTGATTTATCACACCTCTTTTACTGCTGCCTACCCATAAGGATTGCAAAACATTCATCAGATATTTGTGGGGTTTGATTTTTTACCTACACAAATGTACAAGACCTCTTCGGAGCATTTCAACATGAGCTGGTGCTGAGTCTGACCTGAATTTTTTGGTTTTCCCTTTTAAAAATTCCAGCTCCAATCTTCAGTAAAGCAGAAGGAAGAATCCATTCTGAATTATCTGAAATTTAAAAAATATTAGTAATGTCTTAATGGATAACTCTTCCATTTTATAAAACTAAATTCTGCCAGCATTTTATGTCATTACACTATTTTTGGTATTAGTCTAAATATTTCACTCGTACTGTAAAATATACAAGAACATACATTTAGAGAAAGCAATGCTACAAGTTCATAGATTTTTCTTAGGATGTAACAAGGACGAAACTGTACTTCCAACCTCTGAGTCATATGCAAGTCTCATAAATGCCTGGTTGCTATAGCTCACATATAATAAATGTTCCTTGAGAAATTACTCCAGTGACACGAAACATCACAGAAGTATTTCTACTAGGAAATGCTCTTAAAAGCCCTGGACAGGAAAATGAAACTACAATTAAAATTTTAAAAGGACTGGGTGCAAATTTTAATAGAAATATGCACAAAAATCCTGCATTATAGGTGCATGACGGTTCACTGGCTGATGAAATCAATAGAAAGATTCCCTTGTGAGGTTTGCCTCTAGAACCTTCTGCTTTCATTATTGCTACCTACCATTTTGGCCGAGAGTATCCAGAGAGGTAGGTTAGTCTGTGCTTCATTCAACTGCAACACATCTTTCTACACATCTGAGATAAATGGAAAAAGAAAGAAAGTTGAATGGAATCAAAGGACGTGCTCAGAAGTGCAAACCCCAGCCCTATTCCCTAAAAGGATATTCACATGTCTGTATCACACACTGGAGGTTGATAAGTTGACAGAAATAATCAGAAGAATTACATAGGATGTGCAGTATTTGAGAAAATTTATGTTAATATGGTCATATATGAGATGAAAAAAAAAATCCAACTCTTAGAAAAACACAGGGATAACTGTTCTATAAACTAGTAACCTTTGCTTAATGAGAAGATTTTCTACAGTTCAGAGTGGGTGTAGGTTCTGCATCTTTGGCACTATATCTGCTGAATTTACACTCCTAAACAGAGAACTCAGCTTTCAAAGCAATGAGAAAATCTGTTTTGCCACTATGCACTGTACAGTATCTGAGTCATCTCCTGACTCTACCAGAGAGGGATCTGAGGCGGTTCCTCTTCCTTTCTCTGAAAATCTGACTTGGAAAGAGAATTTAAGATCAGGGAACTGAATTGGCATCTGGGTGAGCAGTAGCTTACAATTTCCTCTGAAAGTTCAGATGCCTTCTTTGCCTATGAAAACTAAATGTGCACTTTTTTTTTTTTTTTTCCCCAAGACCCCATAACTAAAAAATATGGAATA
>VYZR01080012.1:15496-26157 GCA_013400675.1 Oxylabes madagascariensis | reverse complement strand
GGTGAAACGTGCTGACACAGCCCTCTAGCACTGCCAGCCTAAATTTTCATAGACCAGTATGTTTTGCTTTGTTTTCACTCTCTTTCCATGGCTCCTCCTGTTGCTACATAATTATTGTAAGCAGAAACGTCTTTCTTTTGAGGAAATTCACACAGTACAGTGGAGAAAGCTATAGGTAAGGCACAAGGAGAATTCTCTTCCTTCTTAACATTGCCCACTAAGTTGTTAAGTATTTGGCACCTCACAGGGGTCAGAAATATTTGCATGATATTTGTGTGTCTTTTGAGGAAATATAAGTACTTGACAAAAGCAAAATCTAATTTTAAATCCTGCACGTGGGACAAAATGTCCCAATATATAAAATTGAGTTTAATAAATACGATTTTCCAACACAGATGTACATTTGTTTAGAGATGTGTGTACACTGTATCAGAGGCTATACAAAAGTTAATTTGATGCCATCATTTAGGACAATTGTGCACATGGTTAATTTGTTAAAACCTCTGTGGATTTTTTATAACTCTTATTTTTGATGAAGAGTCAGGACCTCTCAGTGGCACACACAGTACTGTTCTTTGTATATATGAGTACTGAAGCCCTGAAGAAAAGAGGATTTAAACAGAAACATTGCCACACCAGAACTAGCAGGAGAAGCTATGAAGTGACACATTTAAGATGCTAATTTTCTCAGTGGCAGTCAGATGATGGGGTCCTGTAATAGTGTCTATAGAGGGGAATTAACAGCTGCTGTCTTCTCTTGGTGGATGACCATATTAGAGCTGATTCCTCAGGCACTGTTGATTAGTGTATGGAGAAGAAGGAGGTGCAGAGAATAGTGATTGTCATTCTTGATGCACAGCAGACAATGTTTAAATCAGAGTTTGATGATGGAATCCCCAAATTTATTTTTTATGTGTCTGTACTTGTGTAATGCTGAAAGCTGTCAAAACCTCTGTCTGAACTAGATGTCTCTTACTGTTTCTGCTGTATATAAACCCCAAAATTCATTTGTTTACTGGTACAGAAAGAGTAAGAGAATGAATACAGAAATGTCTTGGAGAAAAGCTTTTCATTCCAATTCTTGTGCATACCAAAAAAATCCTGAAATAAATTATATGCTAGAAAGGCTTCTTATGTCCCCTGCTGAATTTACATATCCATGGGTATCATAAAGAATTGCAACTTCAGTATGCATGCTTGATTGTGTATATTACAGTTCATTAACCAGCCCTCAGGCTGACTAATTGTGCCAGATGGTGTAATTTCTGTGTGTACTTGACTTGCCACCAGTGTTAATATCTTGGTTCTAATATTTGTCTGTAGTAAGGGTGTGTGAGAAGGAAGGGTTTCTAATTCACAAGCACCTTCTCTGAAAAGACCAATTGCAGATGGAAACAATTTAATGAATTGTGATTCCAGATATATCAACATGAATGTGAACAGTCAGCATTCCTCAGGGGAGATACTGAATAAAATTACAACCTTCAAAAAGCTTCTAATCAGCCTTTGAGCATGCTGCTTCAGAGTTGTGGGGAGGCTCATGACCATGCTAAGGGCAGGCAGGAGCAAAAAAATCATTTTTCAAAGTTTACTTTAATGATGAACCTCTAAAATACATAATTGTATTTTATTTGATATTGACACACAGATATACTCCATCCAATGTTTGCACCCTTCTCTAAGGAGCATTGCTCCTTAGCACTTGGGAAATTCGTCCCTTCCTGCTCATCTCCTCTCCCCAGGCTGATATTTGGGTAAATTTTGACAGTATGAACTTGAGATTGTTTTCCTTAGGGACTCAGTGCAACATTCTGTGTTCCCTTCTGACTCTTGAATAAGAAGTGTTTTATTTATGTAGGTAATTTTTCATAACAGGTAAACAAGTCAAACCAATCCAAATGAAATTTCTAAGGGCAGGGAGTAGAACCACTTCATTCAGCCTGGATTTCACTAAAGAAGTGTGTTGCAAAATCTGGTAGGGCACTTTTGTTGGAATTATCCCTCCAGTGATCTTCACATGGTTCAGAGGCTGTGATTTCAGAGGGAAAGAATGATTACTCAAAGGGCTCCTTCTGTAAATATGTTTTGTTCAGTAAAAAAATAATCTGAGCCAGGGAAAAACCCTTCAATGGAGAGAAGGTAATAACAGCAGGACATTCCTCTGTTTCTTCAATCCTCCTTCATGTCTATTTGGCTTATAGACTTTTATATCCTTTTTATGAAATGGCTGTATTTTTATTGGGTAGAATATACTTAACTGTGTGAAATTTGCAGAAATCCAAAGTTTTATGCTCTTAGCTTCTTCCATCGGCTTTCTTTAAGTAGTTTCTTTAACTACGTGTCACAGAGTTAAAATATTAGTATGCAAGGCTTTGAAGCTGAAGAGGTAGAGAATTTTGGAAGCAAAGTTTATATACCTCTGAAGACACTGGAGACACTTAGGATATGTATTGAATAATCACGTTGATAGGCACAAGAAAATGGAAGGTAAAGATCCTGAGCTGTAGTGGGATTGATTTTTAACAGGCACAAATAATCTCTGATTCTGATACTAATGTAAACAAATAAACTGCTGTACTACCACATTTTTTCACAAAGAAATCAGAGTTGTAAGAAAAAAAGTCTAAAATAAAAGTTAAACTCTTATTTTGCTTTCTGATGCTTAACGTAACTACTTATACTGTCAATAATTCCAGATAAATAGATTTAAAAAAGGCATATTAAAAAGAAAATCTTCTGCAAGCTACTTTAATTTTGTCACGGCACAGCACTTATCATTTAATTTTAGCGGTAATTAAACCCCTTCTCTAGTGCATCTGAATAGAAACAGCACATTCTTAACAGCTTCTTGAAACATGTTGTACTTTTTTTTTGGTAGCAGGCAAGGCTGGATAATTTAATTTATTTTAAAAATGTGGTTTGAACTTGTGTGCTTGGGAGACTTGTGTGCCTGTTGCTAGGTTTGCCTTTCAGTGCTATGGCAACCGCCGGGAAGCGCGGCGCAGCGGGAGCTGGCGGCCGCGCCGTGCATCCCGGAGGACTCCGTGTCCTTGGGGTTAGCAGACAGACCTACACCCAGGGGCTTGAGGGGAGATGAATATTTTTAAGATCCTGCGGCTTCAGACCCACCTGCCAGTCTTGTTCTCACTTTTCCTGGGGGCTGAAACTGATAGCAGAACCTAAGCAGCCGCTCCTCGCTGGAACAAAACACACTGACAGGGAGAAAGAGAAGGGCAGGATCTTTTAAGCTCATCAGGAACATGCATAACCTCACTTGTCGGCACCTTGAATTGTCCAGAACTCTGTGCAAATGCAGCTCATGGTATTTGCACGAGATGCCTTGATAACTTCCAGTATTTATTCCAAATGTTAATTACTGGCCTTCTGGCTGATTGAGGTGTTTACTTTTCTGAGTGCAGTCATTTTCTATGAAAAGCTGTGTTCTTGCAAATTGTTGCTTGAAAAATAGGTCTCTGAGCTGTGATCACTCCCCTGAGTGAACAAGGGACAATGAGCTTGAGCACAGAGCTCTGGGATACACTCACTGCCCAGGGAGGCCATCACCCTGCCTCTTTCCAGGCTTCTGTGTTTGCCTTGGACTTACTTTGATTTGGGTACCTTGCTCCCTTTGCTTTGAGCTTGAGATTGCATGACCTCATCCTGTTGGTAAATGTTTCCATGCATACCATTCCCAAAGGAAGTGTGGTTTTACCCCACTGCAAAAGCCTGTTTGCTCTGGTCTCCATACTTGCCCTTGCCTGGCAGCTGAACCCCTGCAGGGCTTTCCCCCGCCCCTCTCTGATGGCACCCAGCAAGGTGCAGTCACCCTAGGGTCTAGCCTGGCTGGAATGGGACACACAGCCAGTGGCTGCTGCAGGGAAAGGATTGCAAGTTGTGGGGCAAGGGGTGTTAAACATCCCTTACAGCCCCTCTGTCTTAGAAGGTTTTTAATTTAGAGGCAGTAATTCTTGTCTGAGTATGGATGATTGTACTGCTATATTAAGAGTGCTTGCCGCTCTTCATTTTCTACTTTTGTGTGTGATTTTGGGAGGTAAGGACCAGAAAGAGATTTGTTGCTATTTTGGGTTTGTTTGTTTTCAAAATATGTGTAACTGGGGTTTTCAAAGTCCAAGATAATGCAAGCACTGACTTCTGTGATGTTTTTTTCACTTGGAAGTAAACATGGATTTTTTAACTTATTTAAGGTACGTGTCTGTCGTGGTTTGATATTGGCCACACATCAGGCACCCATGAAAGTTGCTCACTCATCCTTTCTTGCTCTCAGCTGGGCAGAGGAGAGGGTAAAAGAACTAATGAAGGGCTTATGAGTTGAGATAAGGACCAGGAAAAAACACTCTAAGGGTAAAACATGTTCAAATTTAATTTATAAAGTAAATTTATTATTAACAGAGCCAAAGGAGGATAATGAGAAGTAAAATAAGCCTTTAAAACACCTTTTCTCCCCCCACCCCTCCCTCTGTCCTGCTGACAGTGCAGGGAGGCAGGGTGTGAGGTTTTGGTTTTGATCAGTTTGTCACTCGAGATCTTCTTCTGTTCATTCAGGGAGAAGAAGCTTTCCTCTGCTATGCAATGGGGTCCCTCCCACAGGAGACAGTTCTCCGTGAACTTCTCCAGCATGGCTCTAATTTCACGAGCAGCAGTGCTGCCAAAACTGCTGCAATGTGAGTCCCACCCATGAGCAGTCTTCCAAAAACTGATGCAGCATGGGCCAGTCGTCCACAGGGTGCAGTCCACTGAGGATAGGCTGCTTTAGTTTGGCAGCAAGGGCCCTCTCTCTCTGTTTGCGTCTCCCACTGGATCACAGGTTTTTCTGGTATCCATCTGCTCCCGGCATGAACACTTTTCCCATGGGCTGCGAGTGGATCTCTGCATCCCCTGTGGACTTCATGCATTACAGGGGGACAGTTTGTTTCACCATGGTCCTCACTGTGACTTGCAGAGGAATCTCCAACACTTGGAGCACCTCCTCCCTCTACTTTCTTTTCCATTGACCTTGGTGCTGCCATGTTGTTTTCTCTTACATGTCCTCACTTTCTCCTCTTCTCTGACTAGAAGAAAAGCTGCTGCTTGTGGTACCATTGCCAGCAAGTTCCACCAATTCAAAGATTCCTACATCATCCTGCAGTGCTGAGAGGTTGATTTTGTCTAGGTTTCATGTTGGAACCGTGCCGAGTCACTCGCCATATTTTCACCGCTGGCCATGCCACCCCGCATGGGCAGTGGTGGCCGCCATGGCTCTGATGCAATTTAGTGCCTCTCTTCATGTGGGGTGCCGGGAAGGAGAAGCTGCTACCACCACCCCTGCCCTTCTGCCTGCAGCACAGCTGGCTAGGGGCAGCCAGACAGGCAGGGCTCGCCGCGGGCTGTGCTGGCATGGTGGCAGCTACCGTGGCACCTCCCCAGCCCTGGGGAAAAACTGCCCTTGAGCTGTTTTGATTTTCTTCTGTCATCACAGAGGCATTACCAACCTCTCTAACTGGGCCAGCAACATGTCCATCTTCAGAGCCATCACAGGTTGATTCTGTTGGATATGGTGGAAGCTTCTAGCAGCTTCTCAGAGAAGCCACTTGTGTGGCCCTCCCCTGCTACCAAAAAACCAGGCCGTGCCAAATCAGCACAGTCTCCCTATGTGGAAGAGGTTTCAAATGACTGCTGCAGTAATCTGATTTGAAGCTTTCTAGTCACTCAGTATTACTTTTGTTCATAAGTTAAAAAATCATAATTCATTTCACTACCTATGTGTAAGCTACTAGGTTTATGTTTTCTAATACCTTTCTAGATATTATTTCATAGTTGAACTTCTGTTTCTGAAAACTTGCCAAACATAAGTGGCTTGGTTTTTTGTTTTGTTTTGTTTTGTTTTTTTAATGTCTTAAAGTTGTGGTGTGTGTACCCACCATTCAACAGGCTTGGATTTTATTAACTGGGCTTATCTATATGTAGTCCTGACAATTGCAAATCCTCCATATGTCCAGCAGCTAACTTCCAAGGCACGAGAACAAGTGTTCCATCACTCAGTTTTAAAAATTAATGTATATCATTACTTTTAGAATTGAATATTCTAAAGCCATCTAATGGCTTAGATTTTGGGCAAATCAGCTGCCCATGTCATGGCCTTGATTTTTATTTTCTTCTAATTTGTCCATCTTCCTTTTCAAGATTATCTAATCATGGTGAGTCATGACAGTGACAGCAGGTATAACCTAGAAGGAAACTTTTCTTCACTTGGAGGCCCCTGGTTGGTGCAAGGAGCAGCACTGGCTGCTCAGCACTTTTGCTCCTGTTTATTGGGCACTTACTGACTCTCAGCAAATTAGCACGGTTGAATTAATTCTGAGTTACTGATGAATTACTGAGTTAAAATGAAGTTGAAATTACAAGTCCAAGGGTGATCAAAAGAGGCTTCAAGGCCTTTGGGAGACTGGAAGAGGGATTGGAAATGCAGGTAACATTTTCCTCTGTTCTCCCAGTTGTAGGGAATGACAGTGAAAGAAACAGGTAGCCTACCAATGCCTGGATCCTGAATGGTGGTATGTTAGTGTGAGCTTTCATGCTGCACCATAATGTGACTGAGTACACCGGAGCACATCTGAAATGTTTGTATGTGAAGGCAGGCAGTATGTGGCTGTATTGGTTTGTCATGAATGGTAAAAAAACCAATTTGTGATCTTTAAAAAACTGACAGGCATGTTAGCCAATGGGATACAAATGTACACCTCTGGGACACAAGGTTTAAATTCAGGAGATTTTGGGAGGCCCTCTCTCTTCCGCTGCTGGCTTGGCATGAGGTAACATCGTTTGGGCAGCAGCAGGACCCGGCTTAGGCCCCACTGCCCCCACCCCGGGCGGCCGGGACGGGGCGGCCCTGGCGGGGCTGAGCCGGGCCCCCGAGCCCGGGGACTGCCGGCAGAGATGGGGCAATCACGACTTTTTACATCCAGCCGGTTCTTGGGCCTGCCCCCGCGCTACCANAGATGAGAAATCCTTTGCTTGTGGAGCTGTGCATCTTTAAAAGGTGAAACCCCAATGTAAATCCACGGCCCATATGTAGTCATGGGAAAGGCTACGTGACTGAGAGGGCCACAATTTCAGGTTCCCGGGCGGGCTGTTTTTGTGAGAACTAGATGCTACAGACTGTGTCTCTTGTGGAGTGTTACCGTAATGATAGGAGAAACTTTTCTCTCTCAAAGACTGAATGAAAGACTATTTTATAAGTGGTACTGATCTAGAGTTCTGAGTTCTGTCTCTTTACATTGTTCGTGGGAAAGTAAACTGTTGGTAGGGGGAGGGGAGTGCTTTTGAAAGGTTTCAATTTTGTTCCCTTTTCTAGTGTATGTTAATAAATCTGGTTTTTTTTCTTTAAGTTAAGCCTGGTTTCCCTTCCTTATAATCCTATTCCACAGTGGGAAAAATATTTAGACCACTACACTAAATTTAGAAAACAAAATTCGGTGAACATTAAACCGTTTCAATTTTTGGTGTTTCTGCCTGATTACTAATTTTAACCTATTACAGTGGGATAAACAAAAGGAGGTGATAGTTTTGTCTCTGTCCTAGAGCTAAGACATCATTGTCATAAGTGAGACTCAGTGGGAAGAGTCCAGTGATGGAGTGCTGTGGTGTTCATAGGCTCCTCAGGGAGAGGTAGGTGGCGCAGGCAAGGAGGAGGGGGAGTGCTGTGCATAAGGGATGGGCTGGACTATACAGCACTCGCTGTTAAGGATGATGCGATTGAGAATTTCTGAGTAAGGTCCAGTACAAAATCTAACGAAACTAATATTGTCAGAGTTTACCAAAGATCACTCTGCCAGCAAGGTAACAACAATGCATTGTTCTAAAACGAATTAAAGGAAATCAGTACATCAATCATCCCTGTCCTTATAGGCAATTTCCACTTCACTGATAATAGCTGGGACTATCATACAGTAGACACTGAAAGGGTTAAGGAAAATCCTGAAACACTTTGAAGATTACTTTTTGATACAGATACCAAGGGAGCTGACTAGCAAAAATACCCTCCTGGATCTGTTGGTCTGTGGATGAAATGATGTTTGGTGTCTGTCTTGGCCCCAGTTACCACAAAGTGGTAACGTTTAAAATCTTTGGTGGTATGAAAAACCTCTTTTAGCAGAGCAAACATCCATGGCTTTTGGGAGAGCAGACTGTAGGCTGCTCAAGGATCCAGTTAGTAAGGTCTCATCAGAATTTTCCTTTGAAGGAATTTAGGTCCGTAAATGCTGGCTAATATTTAAGACCACAGGAACAGGTAATTCCAAAGTATATGGATTTTGGAGGTCAGGTCAGGTTTCACAGGAGGATGACAGAGGTAACACCACTGCAGGCATAAAATTTATACATCTTAAAACTCCATTGGATTTGAACATGGGCAGTAAGATGTGGGATCACAAAAAGGCTTTAATCATGTCAGAAGCAAAAGGAGGACTCAGTAAATCATTGGTCTGTTACTTGATGAGGTTGGTTAGCTCACAAATAGGAATGGAGATAAAGCAGAGTGTACTAAAAGAGTTGTTGCTGTTATTGTGGGACCTCTCTCATTTATAAACAGTCTTGGGAATCTGGATAGGTCCTGGTCAACTGGAAGTTGGAAAATCAGTCCAATTATTGAAAAGGGCAAGAAAGAAGACCTTGGTAGTTGTAGGACTGTCAGTCTCATTTGGTGTCTGGTAAAACTATGGAGAAAATTGTTCTGGGAGTTAGTTGAACATGCTTGGAAGACAATGCAGTCATCGGTCAATGCCAACATGGCTTAATGAAAGCAAAGTCAGGTTACTAACTTAATATCCTCTTATGTGAATGTTATCTACCCAGTGGAAAAAAGGAAGGTAGTGAATGTGTTGGTGCTTTGGGTTGGTTAGTGTTATTTTTATTTTAAGAAAGCTCTAAATACTGTCTCGGTATCCTTCTGGGCAAGCATAAAGCTAGGCATGTATACAATAGGATGGATGAACAATCAGCTGAAAGATTGGGCCCAAAGCAAAGTAGTAAAGGGGTAACATCTGGCCAGTCACTAGTGGTGTTCCCTACAGCTCCGTTTTAGGAACAGTTCTCTTCAGTGCTTTTATGAGTGACCTGGACATAGGAGTCAAGTGCACCCTAAGTAAATCTGCCAGTGATGCTAAACTGAGCTGTTGATTTCCTCATGGGTAGAGAGGCCTTACAGAGAGAGCTGAGTAGAGTGGAGCACTAGGCCATTCCAACCATATGAAATGTACTAAGCATCAGTGCCAGGTTCTGCATCTGGAGTGGGATCATCCAGGATGTGTGCACAGACTGGAGGACAAGAGGCTGGAATGTTGCCCTGCAGGAAGGAATCTGGGGGTTTTGGTTGATGGTAAGATCAGTATGAGTGAACAGTGTGCCCTGTGCCTAAAAGGGCCAACCCTACCCTGGGGTAGGAGCAGAGTGGGAAATGCCCATATCTCCCCTCTGATGTCTGGTGATGAAATGCCAGGGAATGGCTTAGAGCTGCACTGGGGGAAGATAAGATGGAATATTAAGACCACTGAGAGAATGCTAAGCACTTGAACAAACTCCTAGGGAAGCGATCAAGGCTCTAAGCCTGTCAACGTTCAGGAAGTGTTTGGACAATGCTCTTAAATATAAGATTTAACTTTTAAATTACTCTAAGTATAGCCAGAGGTTGGACTCAGTGGTCCCTATGGGTCCCTTCCAAGTTAGAATCTTCTGTACACTTGTTTTGCTCTTGCAGCTGAAAGAAGATGATGCACATTATGATATTTATATAGTAGTGTAAATTACATTTGTTTGTTTTTTCCACATGCCTATATTTGTGAAGCAAGGAAGCTGTATTTCACATTCTTGATTGCAATGTCATGGAAATAAAGATCTGGACAGAGAATATCCTGTTTCTAAGTTTCTTCACAATAGTTTTCAACACATTCATTCTTTTTTTACCCTCTGACAGTGCTTAAAAGAATAAAATCTGTTAACAATGGGCATATGTGATCAACAGCTCCTCCTACTTCAAATCTGTCTTTATGTTTCACTTTTTGGGAGTCCCTCCTACATTAACCTTCTGCTAGAGTTTATATCAAACCAAAAATGCGGTAACTATGGTGCTTTGCAAATGTGTGTGTTTGTGAAATTGTGAACTGCATTTTCTAGTCTGTTGATAGGGTATGGCTGAAATCTACTGGCAAAAATACAAACGTAGGCTCTCTGAAAATTGAACGAACAGTTACTTGGAGACACACAAAAAACTGAACTTTCATCCATTTAGGAAATAAAGCTTTCTGATTTAGGTGATATTTTAAAATAAAGCAACATCTTCAAATTCTGAGGATTCAATAATTTCATTATGTAAGAGAAATAAAACTATGGTGCTGAATGAAGAGACAGTGTGGTGTGGCTCCATTCTTTGATTGTTTAAATTTATCCCTCTTTTGGATAGGGTTTTAGGGAAGGTTTAGTTTACTTCATTACAGGCAGGTTAGCTTTGCTTTTTGAATTCTGTTCAGATGTGAGTGCTTGAGGTTTTTGTGTTGATGACTATAGATTGATTCATTCATTCTGGTCCATTTTCAAGGCTGTGCCTCTCTATCACAAATGTCAAATATATTTGTGCCCCAATGTGTCCATCACTGGGAGGACTTTTTTTT
>VYZR01080011.1:5187-17498 GCA_013400675.1 Oxylabes madagascariensis | reverse complement strand
ATAGAATAAATATTCCTATACCATGCTTGCCATCCTCTTCTTTATCTTTGCTTTTTCAAATAAAGGGGGAAAAAAAAACCCCTAAACAGAAAAACGAAAACCAGAGTAATTCTGACCTATGTAGCTCCTTCAGTCAGTCATTTCTTTAAAAAAAAAATCCCACTGAATGAGTAAAAAATGATGTGCCTGTATGCCTGTGGAAGCAGAGGGCTCCACTGGGATCTTGTTCATTCTGTGAGATTTTGTGACCTCTGGATGAGCAGAACGCTGCACATGAATATGTACCAGCCAGGCAGATGTTACACTCACTGACCTCCACTCACTGAAACTGATAATCAGTTTGGCTGTCATTCATTGTCCTTTTGAGGCTTCCTGGCAGCAAACGAATGCCAAGGAGACATATTTGATCCCGTAGGTCCTGCCAGAAATTAGGTTTGGACTTGGATATTTTGAAATGAATCTGAGTCGAGTTTGACAACAAAGGGAAGGCTGCAGCAGTAACACGTGCAGGTGATGCACTTCTCAATCTGTTTGTATTCTCCAGACAGGGAGAAACCAGGGCCCTTTCCTGCCTTTCATTCAGCTGTGGATATCAAGGCCAAATACCCAGTAATGTCAAAAGGCATTATTTATTTATTTATGCAGACAAACTGCCACTGAAGTTGCACCTATGTAACCTAATGAATGGGGCATCAGTGTTTGAGTTAATAACAGGCAAAGAATTAATTACCAGCAGCAGAAGTCTTCAGCGTTGTAATTTGGAAATTAGAATGGGGTGAGGACGCACATTAAATATTAAGATAACTTTTTTTAGGTTTTTTTACACAGCTAATAGTGTCTTGCATACTGTAGTTGCCCACTGAATGAGTAGTGTTTTATTAAAAAGCAAATTTGCTACATTTTTAATCAGTTTTGGGTTTTTGGGGTTTTTTACTCCCCCAGATATTTCAGTAATGGTTTTCAGAGTTTCTGCAGGAGTAGATGAAGATGAGCAATACTGCATGTGCCGAATAGAAGGAATGTGGCAACAGAAGCATAATAATGTTTAAGAATCAGAACATATGAGGATTTGTAAGGTTGCAAAAGCTGCAGCGGGACGCAGGCACGTGCTTCACAACCATCCAAACTCAAAAGGTAAATATGTGAGTGTGCTTTTAAAGTGGACTGAAAAAAGTACGGGGGGGAAAAAAAGGAATAAAGAAATTTAATCAACAAAGATTGTGTTGTTACACACCGAAATGTGGACTGCAGGGCTGTAATTGCGGCCTTCAGCTGAGGGACCATCCAGGGCAGCTCATCAGGAAAATCAGCTTGGTCCTTTTTCAGTCTGCAGTTTTTCTGTGCTGATCTATTCTTCTGCCATAGCTGTACTTATCCAGAGGGCTGTGATGAACAGGAAAAAAACCCTGAACAAGCAACCCCCTCCCTCTGCCTCTCTTTGCTCAAAGGAGAGGAATCAGAAACTGATATTCTCTCAGGAATATTAGGGCGATCCCTTGATAATTTTAGCCTTCAATTGCCTTTCCATTAGCGTGTTCCACTAAAACACAGGTGTGAGGAAAAGATGCACAGTCCTGTTTCTAAAATCCTTCAGTGAGCTCCCAGGTCAGTGGAACTCCTTGGTGGCTTTGCTGCCCAGCTGCCCTCTCAGCGTTCCAGGGCCTTTGGAGTGTTGTTGGCCTCGCTGTGCGAGGTTTACACCTCGGAGCTGGCAGTGACCTGGGCACTTCATAGCACAGCTCACAATTTTCAGGGGGAGCTGGAGCTTTTTGAGCACTCTCCAGCCAGATAAGTTTCTATGCCTTTTGCTAACCCAGGCTATTTCTTCTCTCAGAGCTTTTAGCCTCTGTTTCTGTGTCACTGCTGAGTGCAGATGTGATCTGTGCTGGTTAAAAAGGTGCTCAGAAAGATGGAAGGAAATGGCTTTTAGACAAGGGTGAAATAGGATCTCACTTGTATCCATGAATACATTTTTGACTTTGAGAATTTATATGATAATTTAAGAAAAAAAAAACAACACCTCAAAAAACTTCACTGGAGACTTTTAAGATTTGTAAATATGTGTTGTTAATAATAAATATATTTTCACTATAAACTATAATTTAAATATATTTCACTATCTATAATTCCATGTGGGTGTAATCAAGCCAATTTTCTGTTTCCCCTAGCTATCCCATTTCAGAAGTTCCATTTCCCCATTAACTTACCTGCTTTTCCAGTTGTGAGTTCCAGCTGGAAAAATCTGCTGTCTTAATGGCAACTAAAATCTGATCAGCAGCACAAAACCACCCCAGAGTGATACGCAACCACTGAATCCTTTGAATCCTGTCCTGCCTGAGACCTTAATCCTGGCTTCAGAATGAACAATTTTTTAAATATGGAAGACAATTCAATCTCTGGAAAAGCATTATCCCAGGGATTTCTGCAACACAAGTTCTCGGTTCCTAAGAGAAAAACAGGAAAACATTTCTAACTCTGTGGAGCTGAAAATTAGGAAGCAGGTAGGGTGATAATAGAGGAATCCAAATTTGCAGTTTAGAGAATTCAAGAAAATATGCCAATGTTTATTTTCCAGGTTATTTGACTCAGGGAAAAAAAAATAAAATCCCTGTGTATGTTTATTCTCCTCATATTATCATTTTCAGGGTGACATTTAGTGTTGGTCATGAATGCGTGCAGATGTTTACTTTGTTTGGTTTATTTTGTCTGGAAAAAACATTAGTTGTTTTGGGCTTTATCAGAAAACTGTTATTGTTGGGCTTACACACGCAAGTAAATAAGGTATAAAGTGGCATAATGGTATCTATTCAGCCAATTACTGTTTATTTGTTGAACCAACCACCATTAGTGGCTGTGAATGGGTCTCATTGTGCTGCTGTCAATGCGGTTGTGCTTATTCCTGTGAGCTTGGGAACAGTTGGTTATGGCTGAGAAAAAGGCTCAATAATAGGACTTGAAACACTGTTTCCCAATTACCAAGGCACTGTTACTGAATATTTGTTTTACTCTGGAGAGAGGGACTTTGTGTCCAGGCAGAGATGCCAAGCAGAGATCCTCAAAACTGAATGTACAGGGCTGTACATTCTTTCTGTATAGACCAGTCTGAGTCTGGGAGATCTATAGCCAGTTCTGTTGTGCTCTATGATGTGCTATTTCCAAATTCGTGGTTCTGAGTCTTCATTGGACTGCATGTTTTTAATATACCCAGGTCTCCTCCAGTGTGAGTAACTCCTTCATTTGTGCTTCCCCCTTGCACAGATCCCAAATATCTTTAGGTCTGCCAAAATGGTATGAACATAGTTAAGAGGAGTAAGCCTCAGGTCTTCTGGTGAGGAATTATGATTAAACAGATGGTATTTTTATTTCAATTATTATTGATTATATGGACACAGAAATCACTGTCCAATAAACACGTGGCATTAACGCAGAGGTGCCCAACAGGCCCTTGGTAGATGAAAAGCTGCTTTCTTGCTGGGGCCTGAGGAAGTGATGGGAAGGAGGAATTGGTTCACTCGAGGTGCTGGAGACTGAGCCTCAGAATTCCAGTCATTCATCCTGCCTAGGCAGAAGGTGATCCTGGCCTTGGCACTCCCATCATTTCTTAGGTTTTCCCGTGGCCTCGCTGTTCCCTTGGGGTAGATCAGGGCACAGAGAGGGGTTCAGAGTCTGCAGTTTTTGTGTCTGGCGCTGTGCAGACAATGTAAACAACAGCATTGAAAACAGAAAGGGATGGGATGGTAGGGAACTATAACTTGGAGTGCTTCTTCCTCTCTCTGCTGGACTGAAGAATATCACTGGCATGTACCTTTTCCTTTGTTATCACTGGTATGCTGGTCATACTTAAATTTATCTTAATCCACTGAAAAAAGTTATTGGGTTTTTCATTACCAATCATGGCTGACAGGAAGCAAAGGACTCTAAGAGGGAATCTGGAAAGGATTTCACTTTCAAAAGACAAAGAGGAAGGCTACAGAAGGAAATGTAAACAGGGCTGATTTACAGAATACTTCAGCTGGTGTTATTAAAGAAAAATATCAATACACCAGGAATGGTAATTTGGTACATTGGTATGGGAACCAATGTCTTTTGTTTCAGCACAAATGGCATTCTGCACACAGCAGAAACCTGTGGGAAGGTGAAAAAGCTCCTATTTCCTGGCATCTTTGGGATTTAGCAGAAAATAGTGTTGAGGACAAGATAGGAGTGCAGTCACCACAACAAACCAGTATCACAAGAACCTAGACAAAGGCTAATTTCAGTACCTATGTACTGTTTAAATAGAAGATTAATAGTACTAGTCATGTGAACTTAAAGGGACCAATCCTTTTTTGCCAGCTGTGTTGGTCTCAGCCTAAAGGCATCTGCTGAACTATTCTCACTCTTATTTCAATCCAGAAAATTCACAGGTGTTTCATGTTAGATTATGGGGACCTTGATGGTCATCATTTTGATGCTACTGCTCTTCTGCTCAGTGTATTTCAGTGCTTTGATCACAGGACTGGTTTTCCTTATAGTCACAGACGGTTGCTGTTTGACAGGCAGGCAAAGTAAATAGGCATGAAAATAAAATATTCCTTTGTTTTGGTGAGTCAGGCCACTGTTATGAGGGTAGGCACTGCTCTGTAATCCTTCTAACTGTGTTAGGATGGGGAGAGGGCATTGTGTATAATGGCACATAGGAATCTTACAACTTTCTTTCTTGGACTGTCGTGTTGAGGATTTGATCAACAAATCTGAGCTTACAACGACATTTCACTGTTACCTTTTCAATTAAGGTGGTAAGCACTGCCATCACAGAGTGTTGTGAAATTTTGAGGGGTTAGTCTGGAAAAATCCCATCTGGCAAAGATGCACCTGATCCTGCATATCAATAGGAGTTTTGAGCAGAGATCAATAGTGCGATGAAATGCTACATAATTACTGTGTGTCTGTGCCTGTATCTACTTGCCTGCATTCACGATGCAAAAAGAAATAAAACACTCAGAAAAAAAACCAACCAAACAAACAAAAAAAACCCCAGCCAAACAAAACAACATTTCAGGTCACCAGAAATACAGTTCCTAACATAGCATTAAACTAGCTACCTAGGCAGTGTAAATGCTTTTATGAAATATTTCTATGTTATGAAAAGAGAAATCTAATAAATCAATACTGATTTTGAAATTGATTAAATACTTTGGATTAAGGACTGTTGCACAGCATTCGTGGCAACTCTTGACGTGACATCTGGTCGGTGAATTCTCCTGGGGTAATTTTGTGGGATTGGAAACCTGGTTTTCCATAAAGAAATTGTTACTGACCTATTGATGCGATGTGACATCGCTTCCTTCTTTGGCAGCTTAGGCAGTAGCAGAGAGAGTTGGTCCCATCAGCCCCTACACTGATCTGTTGCCAGGTAAACAAGAAAAAGAATCAGATAGGGAACGGGCTGACTGCCTCTCTCTCCCCTCTAAAAAAAACAAAACAAAGATAAATTCATGATGTTGTCATCTTTTTCTCATTGTTTATCAATTGAAGTGAGGCTAAAGCTTTACTTTTTGTCACTACCTTTAGTTTTATTAAAAATAATGAAGCTACCAATGAAACAGATTTTTCTTTTTTGATACATTGCCTAGTTAAAGACCAACTCTTAATATTCAGTACTTAAAATTAATTATTTGGTTATCGTAAATAGTTAAAAGAAAGCTCCATTACCAAATGCCTTTTTATACAGTTTTTTCTTTTCTGTGTCTTGAACAGTTTGGTTGGATCAGGTTTAGCTGGTCAATTAAGATAAATAGTGTTTTGTTAAGCACTTGTGTTGAAAAGGAAGAGCAAGCATGTTATCCCTAAGGGCATGGGGGAAAAAACGGTGTTGATTTTTCTTTTATTATTTCATCCATTTTGGAACCTAGTGGTTTTCAAGCCGTAGCTTCAGATTAGGACCTTTGATAGAGCTCTTGCTACGAAGACTGCATCTCCCATCAGCCCAAAATTAATAGGGTCAAACACACTTTGGGGCTGGCTCCATCTTCTGCCNTAATAGGGTCAAACACACTTTGGGGCTGGCTCCATCTTCTGCCCATGGAAAGCTTGATGGTGGGGCGGACACCCAAGAATTTTCAAAACTTTGGTCACATAAGAGGAATCCTAGGCTAACCTCGAGTTCTGGCCACCAGTTTTGGAAGAGATCTTTTGCTTCTCTTTGGTAGCTTGGATTTGTTAATCTCAGTTTCCAAGGAAAATTTGCATTAATTGTAGTTTCTCCAGCTACTGAGAACAATTGGCTTATTTTTAAGGAAAATATTTTAAACCATTCAATTTCTTAAAAATGGTAGATATTGTGATTTTAAAATAGAATTTGCTTTGTTCCTTAGGCATAAAATTACAACAGATTATACTACAGCAAGAAAAAGAGTAGGTGAATCTTTCAAACCTATGTCTTCAGATATTTTCCTAAAATTCCTATTATTCCTAAAATACTAATTTACAATCTCTGTAAATCACCACTGAAATAGATACAGAATGCATGTATGGAGTTTTAAGGAAAAGTTTCTGGATATTTGAAGTGGATGCTAATGATCAAATTATTTTTGATACTGGGTACTAAAAAAAGCTAAAGACATTTCTGTGCAACATTTGAGTATCTGAAATAATGACCGATCCTGACTAAACCAATCTGCACCGGAAACATGTTTCATTTTATTTGTACCTGTCTTAGATTATGCCGTTGCCATCAAGTTCTGTTGCTTCTCCAAGAATCTGCAAGAGGCAGATATTTATTTCTTCCAGCTCATTGTTATAAACCAAAAGATGGATTGGAAAACAACAGAAAATTTTAATGGCTTTATCATTGAATTTTTCTACAATATATGACATATGAGGCTTTTTGGTGAGCTGTGTGAAGATCAAGGCACAGATATACAGTGATCCATGTAGGCTCAGGCTTAATTTGTGAGTAAGTCCCAAGCTTTGATTGTTTTCCACACCACTGTGGTCTTTCTATTATGTGTCTATAATGACAGCTCCCCATTCTGCCTTCTGAAGAATCCTACAAGCTCTCTACACTGCAAATCTCACTTAGATCTGTAAGAGAAACTGGCTGATAGACAGATTTGTTCAATTTGTTCAATGTATCCCATGATATAATTTTTTTTTATTGTTTCCAGCTCCAGAACTACTACGGTTAATTTTGTCTCCCTTGGTTTCCATAAAATTTATGTCTTTTTTGAAAAAGGAAAATAAACCCAAATGACTAAAACATTCTTATTATTTAAGTTCAAATATTATGACTAGGCTGTTAACTTTGGTTACTGCTAGTGCAAGTAACATCATCCATCTACCCTTCCTCTGCATTGAATTAATGGCCAGGATTTTTATTCATCTTAGCTGATTTTTTAAACTTTTCTGCACGTGTCTATCACTTCAGGAAAATTAATGAGTCAACATTGTACCAGTTCTAGAGAACTGATAAATGAGAAAAATCAGTCAGCTTGTTCAGCTTGTGTCTTTGCATTAAATCAATCTTGAAATAATTTATCCTTCCCACGAGCTGTGCAGATACACAGATCTCATTTATGCAGCTTCTGTGCAACTTTCTTCACAGCTTTCATTTGATTTGCTTATCCATGTGCTTCTGCTACTAATGTTGGATACTGGGCTTAATAGGATGGATGGCAAGTCTTCGTGGTGTTTCAAATACTCTGAGTAAATCAGTTCATTAAAATACAGCTTAACCCAATGGATCACGCTGGAGTGTAAAAAAAATCCTTCTCTATATTAAAATGAACAGAAATGTGGTTTTTTAGCATCTTCCACAGACTGGAAAATAACTAATAAAGTATGTGAAAAATGGTATGAAACACTATGTTTGACTTTTAATTCCCTAAAGCTCAAGTTTTACTCCTCTGTCCACGTCTTCCTTCGGGATTTCATTTGAGGGAGGGGACATTTCTTTGTGTTTTGTTTGCACAGTTCCCTGACACATGGTTGGGTGCTCTTTGTTGCACAAACAGGCTCAGTTTTTCATCAGAAACATCATTAAAAAATGGCTTATTATGCAGTATTCCTGTCTAATCAGGCTTATATATGCCAAGATCTTGGTCATGGATCTAAATGTTTTAAAGAATGAAACAGAAATTTCTGTGCTTTGTAAGGCACATTTTAACATTATTGCTTTGTCTAGCAGGTGAAATTGTCAAAAAGTTCATTTGTGCCTGAACAGCAAGCATTTCTCTGGGCACTGCAGAACCTCTCTGGCCCCAGAGCTCAGCATCCCCTACACCTTGTGGGAGGCTTCTGGTTTAGACACAAAATCTGTTTGCTCATGTAGCTGGTGACATCCCTTGTCAGCCAGAGAGGACTTAACTATCACCTGTCCAGAACAAAGGAACTTCCTAAGTTCTGGTGGAAAAAAGGGCTGACGGCTCACTTTGATCACCAAGGCTGAGTTTGGACGTGGATGCCAGACCTCACAGAGGCATGTTTTGAGGGTCCTTCACTCCTTTTGAGGATTTCGTCACTCTCTGGCCCAGGGTCTAGTCTTCCATTCACTCTGAACATGTTTTACTGGCTTCTGTCTTTATTTTATTTTGGTGTGTGTGTAGAGTGACTGGTGCCAAACTGGCTCTCTGCCTGACAGGGCACTGGGGTGCAGCAGGGCCATATCTCCAGACCTGGGAATGAGGAAGTGTCCCCAAGCTGACTTAAATGTCAAAGAGACTCATTCTGAGGAGGACAGACTGGAAGAACAGAGGTAAGAATGTGGTCTGCTGACACTTCACCACATCAGAGATCTGGTAATTCTAGAAAAAAATGCCTAGATGGCATTGGATGATTAGGATGATTAGGACATGGATGATTAGGACACTGCTAAACATGTTTTTCTTGCATAAAATTAATGAATCCCTCCAAAGACTTTAAAGACTCTTTATAAATCAACATGAGCAGCAGATATCTCAAACCAATTCTGTTGCCTATCCCACTGCTCTTTGCCATTTGATGCAGCTCCTGTTCAGCCTTGCTCTGTTGCTGCGTTTGCCTTATCTCTGGTCAAGGCTTTAATCCCCTAATAGCAAACTGAGCTCATATCAGCACTCGAATGCTGCTGTGATGTGCAGCCACTTTATCAATGTGAGAAGCGCCTCACTCCCTGACCCTGGGGCCGGGCTCTGGAGCTGCACTACAGGGCTGTACACACGCCACCAACACGCAGGTCGCACACAGCAGCCAGCGCCAGGCACCACCCCGGAGATTTCCAGCAGAGCAAATAGAAGTGCCCATGTGAAAGAAAGAAAGAAAGAACAAGGACTGAAGCTGCTGCTTCACAGGTTCGAGCATTAGTCCTTCTGCTTGAAAGATAATCATATGTTTTATGTACCTTAAATGGTTGGGCCAGTCGAAGAGTAATTTTAGCACAGAAAGAAAGGGTAGCTTAAAAAAAAATCAGAGGATAAACAGAATAGATGAATGCTCACAGTTTTATCAAGCCTCGAACAACTAAATGTATACATAAGCATGAAGAATTAGGAAAAGAAATCAGAAAGATAGAGAGATACAAAGTCTGTACTTTGCCTACAGCCATGGCTTCCTCCAGGACTGCCAGCTTGACTCTAAACCAACATCAGACCTCAAAAGGATTTATAAATCTAGAATGTGAAGTATTGCTTTCTATAAAAGCTGAAGAAAAATATAAAATCAGATTAGAACTCAAAGGCTTAAATACTAAATTTATTAGTAATGAGACCAGAAAAAAAACAAACTTGAAATATTGCTCTGGGTAAGTCCTTGATTTCTTTTTAAAAAATCTTTTTCATAAAATGCAATACAAGATCTTAACAATACAGAAATGCTGATTGGAAGGTGTGCATCAGGTTCCCTTTAGCAAGAATATTTCCAGAAAGAATTTCATGGTGCAATCCAATTAGCCTTTCTGTAGCTGCAAAACTCCTCACAAAAGCAGCTCCCTAAGTTCATGTGCATTGAGCAGTTCAAGTGAAAATCTGTCAGTGGAACTGAATTAAAACCATAGAGCCAAGGTCTCTCCTGGTATAAATCATGTACATTGCTATAATAAAACAACATACAACAGAAGCAATTCTTCACACCACTGAGTTTTTGGCATGGGAGTTGGTCCCAGAATTCAAATCTTACTTTTCCAGCTTTCATATTTCATAACGTGTCAGAAAACCTAAACTACAATATGCTGTAATAATTTTGTGACATTTGAGAATAGAATAAATGTGACGTGGGATCTAAAGAAAGCTAAAATAAGTTGGGATTTATCTTATTTTTCTTTTTTAATGGTCTTGGTCATGCTATTAAACAGCATTTTCTCATGTGTAAAATGAAGTAGAGGTATTGTACTATGTCCTGATTTTACCAGTTGAAGCCTCTTCCTTTTTCCAAAGTCATAAAGTATATGTCAAGCACTCTGAGCAACTCCTTTATGCCTTGCTGGCAGTGCTGCAATTAGTATCACACTGTGTCATATTCGAAGCTCAGCGACTGTTAAATGTGCTATGCCTGCATCACACTAACTGCTATATCAGTCATTTTAGATGACCCCCTTGAAAATTGCTGCCAAAAGTTTATATGTCAGAAACCACTTTCAAAATGCTTATGAAGTGAAGAATTTTCACAGCTCTTTACCTACTTAAATACTAAAAACTGTCAGTCAACGAAATCAGGCTCGACAGTTTATATTCCAAGGCTCACTATTCAAAGATTTGCTTGAAAAATTATTCCTATCATCTGTCAGCAAGTGGCTTCTGTGTTTAGTCAGTTGCTCACTTTTATATTGTGATGACCACTGTAAGTTGCTACAAAAGACCTGCCAGAACCCTTGGTATTGTTTTTATATGGGGTGAGCCAGGGACATCTACGGTCAGCAGTGTCTTCAGTCCCAAGTGATTTCAAAAAAAGGTGATCCAGGTATTAAACACCAGGGATTTATTTACAGAGCAGTTAAAAATTGATAAAACTTGTAGAGAAAGGAGATGAGGAGTTTTTTGAATTTTAAGAATCTGAACTGTAAACTTATCCCATACATCCACTGCCAAGGGTGAGCTTTGATTTATGGCTGAGTCTCTATTTATTTCTTTTAATTTCCTGGAAAAATATACAGGTGGGACTTTAGTAATATGGCTGAAGTCCAAGCCTGAGCTCACAATATCCATAGGCTAGATTTCAGTCTTTATTTTATAAAAGCTGTATAGCCATCAGCATATTGGTAAGAGTCAATATCTACAATGAACTGCTATTAATTTAAAGCTACTCATGCTTTTATTTGTAAGTTAAAGACTGTTACAATGAATGGCAAAACTGCAACAGGACTTGGTGTGCCCTGATGCCAAGCCGTACCACACCTTTTCGCTCCCTTTCCTCATAGCACTGAGGAGTTTCCTCAGTACCATTGGTCTTTCTGCTCAGCCTGAGCAGGTGGGGGATCTCGGCACTGAGGATTATTCAAAGAGCAAACTCATCAGTTCTGAAGGCTGTCAACAGGAGCTACTCAACAGACCTGCTCAAGGCATAATAAATGTCTGTCTCTATGACTGGTTTCTTCACAAAACAAAGTCATGGAAAAATTACACTACGCTCATCTGTCTTTTATATAGTAAAAGGCAGGTTCAGTGCTCTCTTCGTTCTCAAAGGATTTAATTTATTTTTGTTTGCTTTCTGTGAAACGACTCTAGGTCAAGTGCAGGACTTTGTGTCCTGTCCCAGGAAGAGGGAAATTCAAACAGAACAGGAGACTATCTGTGTCCATGTCTTTTGATTGCTGCTGTGTTTTACATGAAACTTTCATTAGAAGGAAAAAAGTAACAACAGGACTGAAAAATGACTGCAACCTACCCTCTACGTGTTTACTGTGGAGATTTTTATGGCTCTGTTACAGGTGCTGCCTCATTTTCCTACTAGGCCAGCTGTCACTGAAAAAGAGCTAAAAGAGTTTTCTTCCTCATTTAAAGCTGTCTTTTTCTCCTGTGAAATGGGTTTTGTAGACCCAGGAGAATTAGTCAGCCAGTAGGTCACTGTGTCTGGTGCAGCCTTGCCTCCTGCAGGAAGGAGATGCAACTTCCAGAGATCCATCCTCACCAAATGCCCAGCGGCAATCAGGAATTTGCATGCAAAGGATAAACTGTATCACAGAGCTGCCTCTTAGTAAGGTATGTCTACATAGTCCTTATAAACATCTGTGTGTTTCCAAATGTATTTCGGTGTGTAAATATTCATGGCTATAACAACATAAGTAAAAAAAACCTCACCATAAATGATGTCAAATGAATGCATAAACCATGCCTAAAAGTGTCAGTGGCAACATCTTCACT